>MU223675.1:1120396-1182989 GCA_018584345.1 Thuja plicata | reverse complement strand
TTATTATGCTAAATTTGAAATGTGATTTGTAATGAATAGTTATTCAATGTGTAGGAAGGAGAAATGGAATTAGTAAATAAAGTAAGGAATATAATTGAAAATAAAATGTTATTTTCTTACCCTATCTCTTAAGTTCTAAATGTGAAAGTAAAGAAAGGAAATTTAATTTGGTCAAGTAAAGTAAATATGTTAGTAAATGAAATTCATTAAGGGAACCTTAAGGAATGTAAATGTGGAGTAGTAATTTTGTAATGTAAAAAAAAAAAATTAGTTGCAATTTTATTCAAAAGGCCTGATTCCTTATGGGTTCCCTGGCGGGGACATTACAGCTTGTTTTAGTTGTTCAAATGAATTCTCAGCAACATCGGTCCAGGTAAAAGCATCCTTTTTTAACATAGCTGTCAATGGTTCTACAATCTTCCCATAATTCTTGACAAACTTGCGGTAATAGCCAGTCAACCCCAAAAAACTCTGAAGGCTCTTGAAATTTTTAGGATGCGGCCAATTTTTCATGGCATCTATTTTTGTAGGATCCACCCAAACCCCTTGGTGTGCAACAATATGCCTAAGATACTCCACTTCCTCTTGGCCAAACACACATTTAGAATATTTTACACAAATTTTATGATCAGAGAGAAGTTGTATTACCAGCTTCAGATGATGGAGGTGCTCAGCCCAGGTTTTTCTATATATGAGGATATCATCAAAGAAGACCAGAATGAATTTCTAGAGGTATGACCAAAATATTTTAGTCATCACTGCCTGAAATGTTGAAGGAGCATTAGTGAGGCCAAAGGGCATGAATAAAAATTCATAGTGACCATCATGTGTGTGGAAGGCTATTTTAGGTATATCCTCATCATTAACCGAAATTTGATGATACCCAGAACGAAGATCCAACTTGGAGAAAACATGAGCCCCATGAAGCTCATCAAGAAGTTCATCAAAAACTAGAATGGGAAACTTATGCTTTATGATGAGATGATTAAGTGCTCAAAAATCAATGCATAGTCGCCATGACCCATCTTTTTTGTGGACAAGCAGAACTGGAGAAGAAAAGGAACTGGTACTAGGGCGAATAATACCTTGCTTTAGTAAGTCACAAACGAGCATCTTGATTTCGGTCTTCTAATGAAATGGGTAGTGGTAGGGCTTGATGTTGGGTGGAACACTGCCAAGAAGGAGCTGAATACGGTGGTCCTCTGGGTGAGAAGGGGGCAATCCCATAGGTTCAACAAATACACCTGAATACTTATCCAAAATTTGTTGTAGATCTGCAAGAGTGCTAGAGACCACTGAGGGCTGCATCTGAATGGAATGGAGCTGAGCGATGACACCATGTGACTTCTTATTAAGAATTTTTTCCATACAATATGAACTGATGATGCTAAGAGACCCTGGTTGTAAGCCTTTCAAAGTGTGTTGTTGCCCATTGGCTAGAAATTGCATCCAAAGTTCAGTAAAATCCCATAGAATGGGGCCAAGAGTATGTAACCATTGGGCACCCAAAAACACATCACATCCACCTAAGGGAAAGGAAAACATGTCAGAGTGTAGCTATAATCTCCAATAGAGAGATGCACATTGTGAAATTTCCCTTTGCAAGGTAAAGTGTCCCCATTGGCAATCATGACTTCAAAGCTAGAGCAAGGATGGACAAATCAATCAACCTACTTGGCTATTCGGGGGTCAATGAAGTTATGAGTGATACCAGAATCAATGAGTATAGTAAGAGGGATCTTCTTGAAGAAACCCTAGACCCACATGGTTTGTAGAGTAGTGACTCTTGCCAAAGCATGGACAGATATCTCTGGTTGAGCTTCTGGCGAAGGAGGTTCAGGCTATTGAGGCTCAACCTCATCATCCACTATTTCATGAGAAACTACATATTCTTCCAGTTCAAGTGGAGAATCCACATCCAAGAGATAGAGCTTTTTCTAAACACATCTATGGCCCCGGGACCATTTCTCATCACAATTATAATAAAGCCCTTTTTCTCGCTTGGCCCGCATCTCTAGTTCAGACAAGTGCTTGATAGGAGTAGTTCTGGGAGCTGGTGTGACTTGAGGGTTGTAAGAACCTGTATGTTTGAATGGAACAAAATTGGATCTGGAACATTGTAGAGCACTAATCTTGTCCTCTGCTAACTTAGCCAACCCAAGGGCTTCCATCATTGTAGTGGGTCAGAAAATTTTTACTTCAGAGCGAAGTGCATCCTTCATACCACTGACAAAACAACTATGGAAGAATTCATCAGACAATCCCTCTGTGTGATTCACTAATTTTTCAAACTCTGTTTGGTATTCTCATATAGTGCTTATTTGGCACAGTTTAGTGAGTGCTCCTGTGAAGTCATCAAAAGCACTAGGGCCAAAGCGCTTAGGGAAAATCACTCAAAGATGGAATAACTAAAAATAAGTATTGCAATAACAAGAAATACTAGAATTGAAAGGAACCTGAAGGCCACGATGAAAAATGTTTTTGATGTAATTTCCTCCTAGCAAGCCCAAGAAAGTGCTCTGATACCAGATAAGAGGAACCTCCTACAATAATATGGTGAAAATGCATGAAATAACAAAATATAGAGCAATAGTAGAACTTAGAGTGAATCTATTGATCGAGGGCCTCTTCGAGGAGTAACCTCCTTTGAGCAAGCTCAATACAATAAATTCGTCAGTACCCATCAAAGGCCTTAACATACACTTATATACTAAGTACAATCTAGAAAATTAATACTACCTATGCATGTGGGATAATAAAATATACTCACGGGATGACTTACAAAGCATATGCATCCAAAAACACTACACTAACAAAATAAACAGAAGGAACACACAGGTTCCTAACATAAATATTACTCAATCCAAGTATGTGAAAGAAGTACTCAAGAATTTTTGTATGGATGACTCCAAACTAGTTGGAGGCCCATGGTAATAGGATGAAAATTGTCCAAGGATGATGAATTTGATGCAGTAGATGCTACCTTGTACATATCTATGATCGGTAAGTTGTAGTATGTTGTTCATAGAAGACTGGATATTAATCAAGAAGTCAGTATAGTGGCTAGACTTAAATAAAATCCTGAGGTCTTTCATATGGTTGCAGTCAAGAGGATATTCAAATATCTTAAAGGGACAATTGACTACGGTTTGTGGTATGCTCATGATGGAAATTTTTCTTTGACAGTATTTACTAATGTTGATTGGGAAGGAAATACTGATGATAGAAATATTAGAATTAGTGGTGCATTATCTATAGGTGATAGGCTTGTGTCTTGGACAATCAAGAAGAAAAATTGTATCTCACAATCCATAACAAAGGTTGAGTATGTCGCAATAGCTATCAATTGTAGACAAATTGCATTGATAAAGAAGATTATTGAAGGCATGAAAGAAAAGGTGTCTGAATTGGTAACTATATTTTGTGACAGAACAAGTACAATTAATATTTCAAAGAATCCTATGATGCATTCAAAAATAAGGACATTACAATTAAGTATCATTTTTTGAGAGAGAGTGAATCATAAAGAGGTGAACTTGAAATATGTACCAAAAAAGGAGTAGATAGTAGATATATTCACCAAGCCTCTACCTAAGGATAATTTTGAGTACCTTAGAAGTAAGATTCGAGTTATGCCCCTACCTGAGTAAAAATTAAGATGTTGTTGATGCACAATTCCAGTGGATTTAGTGTTATATCTTTCACTGCGGATTGTTGTTTAGGGGACTACTCCTTATGGGGAGTAGTAAGAGAAAGATGGAGATAGTTGCAACAAATGAAGACATGTTGCACCTTTGGCATTGTTTCCAAAGGTAGAGAAGAATATAGAAGAAGTAAAGACTATGCAAAGAGTTATAGGGAGACATGTGTTGACACAAGGGGATATGAATATGAGATCACTAACATATAAGTATATAAGCTAAGGGAGAGTAGTGTTTGATATCTAGATGCTCTAGATCATTTCTTGGTATTGTTGGTATTGCCATCAATTCTAAAGGCGGACATTTTTGGCATAATTCATACAAAGATAAGTTGAGTATGAATTGATGTTGTACTAATGATTGGTTGATTATTTATGATATTGTCATTGATGTCAACTTAGTGTTTTTTGGTTGATAGTGTGCCTGTTATACTGATATATGTTCAAAAGGTTGAATCCATAGATGTGGTAAGAACTGGAGTGTGCTATCATACCAAAAGCTTAAGTGATGTCTCTAGATGCTATATATATGACAACACAAATTGATCTTATGAATCGTGTGAGTTATTATTGATTGAAGGTTGATAGGTTACACAAAGACCAAAATGAAGAACATGACATAAGGATTTGATGATTGTCACAACTATTTTTGGATTCAGGTGTTTTGGTCAGGATATGTATATAATTATTATGTCATGAAGTTTTGGTTGCAACTACATCATTTTTGATGACTAGAAGATTGAGTTTCAATTGATAGAAGGTTGTTTAGGAAAAGAGTTGAAGAATTTTTGATGCAGGAGCATCCTAGGATTCTTTGAAATCCTATATCACACAAAAATATATTTTATTTGGAGAGTGTTTGGTGTGTTTTGATCTTAGTTGGTTAAGTGTTACTTTTTCATGGAGGAGTGTTGTTTCTCGGCTCCTATGTTGGCCGAGGGGCTCGGTCACTAAAAAAATATGCAACTTTGGTGCTTGGTAGAGCCTACTCAGTGATGGTTGTGGAGCTCGATTATCATGTTTTCTTGGTATGTGTTGGTTGTTGGAACTCAACATTTTTGCTAACACTTCGTAATTTGGCTTTTTGACTGGTGTTCTTGCAAATCTAGGAGGCCAACTTGATGCATTTGATATGTGTAGCATGGCATTTAATTTGGATCTGTCATTGGGGTTTTTGGGGACCTAAATCTTGGTCATTGGTATCGCCTATGTTAGATTTTGTGGCCAACCTATTGGTCACCTCTTGTATTTATGTAGTGTTATGTTCTTAGCTTAGAGGGAAAAGAGGTGAGATAAGATCATATATGATATGATGAAATGAGATCAGATCTAAGGATCTAAATTGTTGATGTTTATAGCTTCGATCAGATAAAATGATCTTAATATTGAACTAAATAAACATCATTGAATTGATAATATTATTCTACATTATATATACATATTAATATATATAATAATAAATGATATTATTATATATATCAATATATATATATATATATCCAATGTATAATATATTATATTTGATGAAATAAATAATAATAAGTCATAATACTATGCGATACAATTAGTATCGAATTCATTGTCATCGGTTTGGACCGAATGACATTGGTTTTGTTAATACCAAATTGATATCGGTTTAAATCAATGTTACCGATTAATCAAATATCAACATTACCAATTTGTATCAGTTATCCTTAGTACAGATTTGATTAGTTATACGCAACGCAATGTGTATTGGTCTAAGACACTAATTAATATTGGTCGTTATGAATGCTGACTTATATCAGTTGACTGATATTGATTGTTTAATAACCGATTGATATTAATTTGCTCATCATTGAGTATCATGTGCTAAACTATATAGTCGACTGTAGATGTATAACAATGGGTGCATTATAACGTATTAATCACCTTGTCATAACACCGATCACTGGTCAATTTGGAAAAATATTTATTAAGTGTCTTGTGATATCGGTTAAGGATGTCGATTAGTATATCGACTGTTATATTCAGATTACTGTTATCAACTGATTAAAGATATGAAAAGGCATGGAATTATAGAGCCATGTCTCCTCAAAGAGACATGTCTCTATAATGACATGTCTCATATATATATATTCATTGGTTGATTTGATAAGAATATATACAACGAATAATGCCAGTCTAATTTATCCAGTCAGCATAATATTAAGATTAATATATTTATATATATATCTGTATATATATATATATTGAGGTTATATATATTAAGATTATATAAGAAAATTTAAAAGACATAAATCTGATCCAAAATTCAACATGGTATCAGAGCCAGGTTCCTTCGTCAAAGCCTAACCGCTTGAAGGAAGATCAAATTAGATTGAAGGAAGATCTAGATCAAATTTTTGGAAATTTTATATTGATAGAATGGAAAATGGGTTAAGACTCGAAGACAGACTTGAAGAGTCAATGGGAAACTTTGTAAGTTCTCACGCCAAACTCTCCATATTTAATCAACTACATTCAAGAAGAGTATAAAGGAATCATGAAATCCAGAAGAGTAGACACCTTATGATTGAGAGGGAGTTCACTGAACACTTCTGAGGTAAATTTGACATGATTATTTTATTATTATACTAATGTTATTTTATAACTATATGGACCCTGTGTAAATCATGAGGAAGTGACGACTTCCAAATGATTATCACTTGTATTTGTAAAAGTTATTGGAAGGTGACGACCTTACAATAACTTGATCTTCTATTGTGATAGACATCGTGTGATGGCTGAAATAGATCATGATAGATGGCATCTTCTATTTGTGATAGACATCATGTGATGGCTGAAATAGATCATAATAGAAGATGTGAATGTTCTTATGGTAAGTGCACATTACCTATGGACATTTTTTGAGTACTTGGTGGACATCATGTTGACTTGATGTTGGTAGGCCATTACTCTGAGCACTTGGTGAATATCATGCGACTTGATATTCTACAGGCCAATGCTCTCGATTTCATTATATGATATCTTTGTAAAAATTTTGGGTACTCGGTGGACATAATGTTGACTTGATGTTGGTAGGCCGTTACTCTGAGCACTTGGTGAATATCACGTGACTTGATATTCTGCAGGCCAATGCTCTCGATATAATTATGTGATATCTTTGTAAAATTTTGAGTACTTGGTGGACATCATGTTGACTTGATGTTGGTAGGCCATTACTCTGAGTATTTGGAGAATATCATGCGACTTGATATTCTGTGATAAATACTTTTAAATGAAGCTCGTGAGTTGTGGATAGAATCGTCGATAGAGGCAATCCACACAAGAGCTTGTGGATAGAATCGCCGATTGAGGCAATCCACACCCTAAAGCTCATGAGTTGTGGATAGAATCACCAATAGAGGCAATCCACATGAGAGATTGTGGATAGAATCACCGATTGAGGCAATCCACACCCCAAAGCTCGTGAGTTGTGGATAGAATCGCCGATAGAGGCAATCCACATGAGAGCTTGTGGATAGAATCGCTGATTGAGGCAATCCACACCCTGAAGCTTGTGAGTTGTGGATAGAATCGCCGATAGAGGCAATCCACATGAGAGCTTGTGGATAGAATCGTCGATTGAGGCAATCCACACCCTGAAGCTCGTGAGCTTGTGGATCAAATCGCCGATTGAGGCAATCCACACAAAAGCTTGTGGATCGGATCGTCGATGGAGGAAATCCACCTGAGAACTATGGATAGAATCACCGATGGAGGCAATTGACTTGAGAACAAACCTTCACAATTTATGAACTTATTGTGATGTACATTTTATCTTCCCTAGCTAAGAGGGAGTGTTGATGTTTATATCTTCGATCAGATAAAATGATCTTAATATTGAACTAAATAAACATCATTGAATTGATAATATTATTATGAGATAATATTATTCTATATCATATGCATATTAATATATATATATATATATATATATATATATATATATATATATCAATATACATTTATGATTATTATGAGATAATATTATTCTACATTATATATACATATTAATATATATAATAATAAATGATATTACTATATATATCAATATATATATCCAATGTATAATATATTATATTTGATGAAATAAATAATAATAAGTCATAATACTATGCGATACAATTAGTATCAAATTCATTGTCATCGGTTTGGACCGACTGACATTGGTTTTGTTAATACCAAATTGATATCAGTTTAAATCAATGTTACCGATTAATCAAACATCGACATTACCGATTTATCAAATATCGACATTACTGATTTGTATCAGTTATCCTTAGTACAGATTTGATCAGTTATACGCAGTGCAATGTGTATTGGTCTAAGACACTAATTAATATCGGTCGTTATGAATACTGACTTATATTAGTTGACTGATATTGATTGTTTAATAACCGATTGATATTAATTTTCTCATCATTGAGTATTGTGTGCTAAACTATATAGTCGACTATAGATGTATAACAATGGGTGCATTATAACGTATTAATCACCTTGTCATAACACCGATCTCTGGTCAATTTGGAAAAACATTTATTGTCTTGCGCTATCGATTAAGGATGTCGATTAGTATATCGACTGTTATATTTAGATTAGTGTTATCAACTGATTAAAGATATGAAAAGGCATGACATTATAGAGCCATGTCTCCTCAAAGAGACATGTCTCTATAATGACATGTCTCATATATATATAGTCATTGGTTGATTTGATAAGAATATCTACAACAAATAATGCGAGTCTAATTTATCCAGTCAGCATAATATTAAGATTAATATATTTATATATATATATCTGTAATTATATATATATTGAGGTTATATATATTATATATATTAAGATTATATAAGAAAATTTAAAAGACATAAATCTGATCCAAAATTCAACATGAATATTGGAGCTGATTTGTATGTTTGAGCAAAAGGTAAATGTTCTGATGCGTGTAGAAGATCTATGATAGATATTGGATTCATATATTTTTAATTGGTCGTAATCGGGTAGGCCTTACAACATGACATGTTGAAATAAATTGAATGTTGTTTCCTATCTCTATTACTGTTGTATTTCATTGTGTTGTTGTTTTGGCTGCATCGGGGTTTGGATTTTCCATTCTTGCATCCTCTATCCTCGACAACGTCAGGTGGTATCAAAGCTTGAAGTTCCTAAGTGTGTGGATAGATTTTCGAGGGTGAGGCAGTTTGCACAAAGACCTTGAGTTGGAAATTTGGTGATTTTTTATAGAGGGTTTTATAGAACTCTTGAAGCTAGCTCCGAAGAAGAACCGTGAGATCATAGAAGAGGAACCTCAAGAGGGAGTAACTCTTGAAGATTTCAAAGATATGGAGAAGTAGGTACGAGATCTGCAAGAGGAGTTGCAAAGAAAGAATGTGTCTAGAGAACAACAAGATAATGGTGAAGAATCTGAAGAAGATCATTTCAAAGAAGCTATATAAGATGTTAGAGCCCTAGAGGAGGCTGGATTTATGGGAGTCATATCTAAAATTGGGAAAGTACCTAAGATTGAAGTTTCTACATTTACTGGAAGCCTTAGGCCTGAAGTGCTGATCAATTGAATTAATGAGATGGATGAATACTTTGGTTATGAAGAAGTAGAAGATCCTAATAAAGTTTGGTTTCAAAAGTCAAGGCTAAAAGGTCATCCAAACATACGGTGGAGAGAAGTTCAATTGGAAAGAAGTCAAAGAGGTAAATACAAGATCATCAGATGGAAATGAATTATTGAGAAGTGGAATATACAATTCCTTTCGATGGATTATGAATTGGAGATGTTTAAGAAGATGCAAGGTTTAAGGAAGGCAAGCAAGTCAGTGTAAGAGTATACCAAGGAGTTTTACAGAATCCTAATTATGACTGGTCATTCAAAAGCTAATAACAAGAAGGTTGCAAGATATATCTATGGCTTGAGACCTAGTATACAAGAAGAGTTACTAACTATTGGGATGACGACAATAGGAGATTCTTATCAAATGACATTGAATATTGATGAGAAGTTGAACAAGAGGTTTGAGGGAAGACAAATAATAGAAACTAAGGTGGTAATATTGGTGAAATAACTGTTGGGAATAATATGGTAGAGAATCATAAACAAACTCCTAATTAGGACTGGTCATTTAGAAGCTGATAACAAGAAGGCTACAAGGTATATTTATGGCTTGACCCCTAGTATACAAGAAGAGTTAATAACTATTGGGATGACCACAATATGAGATTCTTATCAAGTGACATTTAATATTGAGGACAATATGAACAAGAGGTTTGAGGGAAGACAAAATAATAGAAACTAAGGTGGTAAGACTGGAGAAACAAATGTTTGGAATAATATGGTAGAGAATATATATAGTGGGAGGAATGAAGAATGAAGAAAGTACTCTGAAAGAATCAAATCTAAGCTAGAAGATCTTACTGAGAGTCAAATATTTGAATTGGTTATAGAAAAATAAGTTTGGTATGATATGGAATATTTCATATTTTTTTGATAAGTATGTTTCCATTAATGCCAAAGGGAGAGATTGATGAACTATAAATGATTGAATGTTTTAAGATAATAAGTTGATGATCACCGAGCTGCAGAAAGTAAATGCAAGACATTAAATCAAAGAGATAAAGTATCAAAGAGAAATTTTAACTTGATATAATCTGATTAGCCATAAACATACTATCATAGACTTGAAGAAATCAAAGAGATAAATTTTATGTTATCGGTAGAAATATGAATCCAGTGTATACTGAGTGACAGTAAACACTAAGAAACAGTGTGCACCGATGGACAGAGAACCCCAAGAAATCACAGTGTATACCGAGCAGCACAACACCAAGCACAAGTGAAGTGAACCACAAGAAGAACTAAATATAATTCCCAAGGACAACTAGATTCAATGACCGAGCAAACTAAGATTTGATCACCGATCAAAACTGGAGTTAGGAAATGACAAAATACTTAGCTGGTAGGAGCTAAATATAGAGTTAACTGATTGATTTCTTTTTTTATCATCGATTAGATAAACTAAGGATAAGAAGGAGATTTAAAGCATGGAAAAAAAGGAGAGATTTGTGGAATAAATCTAAAGAAAATCTTTAAAGGTTAAAGCAATGCATGGAAATATTTGTGGATCAAGAAAGATATCTATGTCAAGAACAAGAAAGATATAAGATTAAATGGTGAAATTGTGTCTATATAAAGAGACAAGTAATTAATTCTGAAAAGAGGAATATCATGTATAACTCTGATGAAGATAGAAGTCTTCATGTAGATTTGATCATATAGATTGAAGAATAGAGCCAATAATTCTATAGACATCGAGCAACAAAGAAGCAACAATATTCACTAAGAAGAAAGAATGAGGGCAGAAAAGGAATAGAAGAGAATATTGATCAGAGAGGTATTATGGAGTTACAATAGATTTTAAAATATACAAGCTTAATTTTTATTAATGAATAGATCATTTATTGTTTTAGTTTAACCATTCATTCAAAAAATATCTTAACTGAGTGGGATTTAACAGTCCTTAATGTATTGAGATACTCAAGAATATCAAAAGGGTTTTCTTGTTGACAACATAGTGAATGCCTAAGATCAAAATACTAATCAATAGTTTTAAATACTCTAACAAGGTCACACTTAACAGTGTGTTTATAACCTTTAACGGGGTTGGTTCTTCACCGAGCTCACTTCAGAAGAGTGAAAATTTTGGGTTACTCGTCCCAAATGGTTTTTTCCCTTAACAAGGTTTCCACGTTAAAAATCCATGTGTCAAATCTATATATGGTTCATTTCTTTGATGTTTTTCTTTACACATTAATAAAACAGGATTGGTCGGTAAACAGTAAGTTTAATTACTGATATTTGGTAAAGGCTAGGAAAAGATAAACTATTATTCAGTAAAGCTTAAGAAAAGGATAAATAGTATAATCAACGAGCATTATATATGTGTTATATTTACACAAGGCATAAATCTTGTAGGAATGAAGATAACTAGAGGTATTATATATGTGATATAAGTTTTGGTTGGATTATTGGAATAATTTTTGAGGCCATTGATTCACCTCCCCCTCTAAGTTATTCTAACAGAAGCCACAAGAAGAAGTCAAAGCAGAAGAAAGAATAGTTGGTACACATGTTGACTAACTAGATTCAAATAATGCATCACATTCTAAATGCTCTACTAGTGGGAAAAAGTTGATTAAGAAGAATAAGAACAAAAAGAGGAAGCAAATTATTAATTTGAGCAAGCCTATTATCATACAAAAGGGAAACCCTAATGTGATGAAGCCTAAAGAATTGGTTATATATGCTGAGATAGTAGTTTAGAAGGATGAAAATATAATTTATTAACGAAAAAGAAGAAGGTAGACATATTAAAAAATGTGAAGGATATTTTCCATGAGATTGTTCTTGAAGCTACCATTGATGAATCTGAAAGTCTACTAGACCAAGTTGGTGATTTAGCCAAATAGATTAAAGGATCCAATAAGGATATGACTGAATACATGTTGAAGATTCACAAGGACATTATGGAGAAGAAGTTGATGGAATATTTTTTGAAAGCAATGGATTTAGAGAAGGTATATCTTTCTGAGTTATGTTTTTAAATAGACACCCAATTGACATCCATCATTTTATGATTTCAAAAGTTTTGTATTCTTTCAAAATTTACTAAGGAAATAGAGAAGGAGGAATACATTGAAAAAGAGCTGAATGAGAAGCTTAAGGAACTCACTACCGAGCCTGGAGCATTCCAGACATACTACTCTAAAATCTAAGAACTCATTGGAGTTAAACTTTCATTGAGAAAAGAGGAGGATAAGGTCAGGTTGGAATTTCTGTAAGTGCAAGAATTGATAATTCCCATGTCCAATCTATGTAGATACAATTGAATAAATCTAAAGAACTAGCAATTTTTCCCAATGTCACCATACTAGACACTATAGTTGGGTTATCTGCAGATATGTCAGAGCATATTATTATACTAAAAAATCTTTGAGACATATGGGAGACTGTACTTTTAGGCATACAATAGAGGTATAAATGTATTTTTGATTGATAAGTTTTACTTTTGGCACTTTTGTCAAAAAAGTGGGATAGATATATTCCTAGTTAGAAAACAAAAAGAGGGGATAGATATATCTGCCAAAAAAAAGGAAAATGAAAAAAAGAGTTGTATATGTATAGGCAGTAACCTCCAAGGGGGAGTTACAAATTTTGATGACTTTGGATTTTTTTGTCAAAAATTCCTAACTAATGTCAAAGGGGGAGATTTTTATCTCTACAAGATATTTTTTTGTCATTAGTTTAGTCAAATTCATGGAAGCAAGAAGAATGAATCCGTGAAAGGAGATAGTCAAGTATTAGGCGATTCGGTAATGCACACCAAGCTAGTCAGTCAATTCAAACATGTTAAGTGTAGTCAATAAAGTAACAGATTACCAAGAACCTAAATTTATCAAGAAACACACTACACTGACCACATGTTTAGTACACCGAGTTCACATTACATTGAGTATTGAAGATCATTTAACTGTGTATTGAGGAGTTACTCAACCGAGTTTGATAGTTAATTCAAACTATGATCATATCACATTTAATGATTGTTAAAGCATTAATTAAGATTCCACAAGCACATAGAACAGTTTGTTACATGATTAATGATTGAAATAATTCAGAGTTAAGGTCTAAGGAATAGATAAAGTGGCGAAAGAAAGTTTGTTATTTCCAAGAAAAACAACAAGTACCGGTGTAAAAGTAATTATGTCATTGAGTTGGAAATAAGATCTAACGGTCAAGAGAAATTTATAGCATACCTAACACATAAGATTAAGAGGAATAATATGATCTACATATTGGATGAAATTGATAGTTGGAAAATATAGGAAGATAGCAGAGAATTGAAGTTATTTTATTGTTGTTGTTGAGAAAGTTAAAAAAGAGTTACTGAAGAATAAGAGGAGACAAGAGTTGAGATCACTGAGAAAAAACTTGGTTACAAAAGAGTTGAACATAGTAATGTTACAGTTTGAGATTGAGGTAACACAATCAAAGCACATAAAGCCTGATCATCATTTACATTTTATGCACTTATTGCAGACATTGTTAAGTTATTTGATACTATTGTATTGAGAGTTTATTCTTATTGTTTAGTATTTCATGCAATGAATGTTTATTGATGCAAATGGTTGAATGGCTAATGAAAAGATAGAATTTTTAGATTAATGATTCACTGACCGCCCCTCTCAGTAATTATGGATTGCATTATACGAACACCTGTACCTCCAATGCAAGAATATCACCAGTATTTCCATCTCTAACCTCCTTAAGTGTGATCTGCACACCATCAATAGTAAGTCCTTTAACAATTTGAGTTACCACTGGATCAACATTATCCTTTTCTTTTAATTTTTCCTCTTAAACTTCAATATCAACTCATTCAACACTATCTTTTTCTTTTTCCTCAAAAATTCCTAAAAATTTCCTCAAAACACTCACTATTTTATCTCTCACTGACTCAGAATCACGAATCAGTAGTCTTGTAACTTTAGACTATGTCTTAAAATAGAATGTCTAACCTTTTCAAGTGTCCCATTAATTTCATTTGTACACATATTTGGTAGTAATTAAACTAGGGTATATTATATTATTTCTTTGTCAAGTTTGAATATAGTATGCCACCTAGCTTCAATGTTAGGATACAATGTTACAAGAATTTGACCTTGTAATTCAATAAGGGCTTTTCTCAGCTTGAAAATGATAAAAACAACAACCTCTTCAATCATCTTCTAATGTTGTTCATTGACCTTGTCATATAAATTTCTTACACAAACTAATACACCCCAGTGCTTTACTCTATATAATATTTTTTCATAGAAATAAATTTTCCAGAATAAATCTCAATAGATTTAGTGGTAGGGGTTCTAAATACCTTTGATTTCTTGCTATTTTCCTTAATATATGTATGATCTTTCTCAAACTCAGTTCCTTCTCTTTCTTCATCAGCCACTTTCTCATCTCTTTGAGCCTTTTCTTTCTTCCTTTTTTTTTATCATATTTTCTATGCTTAGTGTCTCCTTGACAGGGGTATTCTTAGGCTTGGCTCTCTTTACAGGTTCCTTGTCTTGTATTTTGACAGGATGATAAGGTTTTTCCTTTTTATCTCTTTTGGAACTCCTTTTTTTTGACCGGCTGGGGTACTACTGGTTGTAATAACAAGTTCAACATCCTCAACATCCTTTGTTGCACCAGATGTGCTAGCTTTTCCTATAGTATTCCTAGCTATCGATTTCTCTATCTGATCCTTGGTGAAACCCTTTTGAAACATGAGTGTTTCAACATATTTCCTTACCTTTTTCTCAATAAATGGTTTCATCAAATCATAATGTACTTTAAATGACTTCTCTTCATATGTCCCAAACCTTGGAGTCTTGAGTTGTTGGTTGAGCTAACCGATTGTCTGCATATATAGACAATATGTCTCCTTCCACTTTATAACACATAGGCATCACTCATGAGGTTCTTGGCTCAATTTATTCCATCATGAAAGTGTCTATGTCTACCATGAAAAAAATGGTATCCTTGTAATTTTAAACAATATAAAATGGAATTCTTTCTCTTTCATGCATCTTTTTATGAAAGTCTTTGAAATAACCCCAAACCTTTCTTGTAAAGTAATTTCCTAATATCCTCGCATAGTTTTTTATCTAAATGAAAGATGGGTCATAACTCGACCATGTGATGTTTCATATACAAGGGAACATACTCTTAAAATAGCAAAGCAAACACATAATCACCTAGGCATATTTAAACTTTTGGCTCTTGTCTTTCTTGATCTTATCCAGGTTCAATATTAACTATGCTAGATCATGAATTCAGCCAAGTCATTGTCTTCATTTTCCTTTATCATCATATGGGTAGTATGAATAGCACCACTACGTATACTATTCAACCTACTAGAGTGATAAAATTTATAACCAATAACCATAGATGCATATTTTACTACAACATGGGAAATGTCATTCACAGTCATCACACATCCATTGCACTTGGATTTATTCAATCTAATAAGTTCTTATTTTGGAATGGTGCAGAGAATATGTACATTACCCATTAATTATAGGCCAGTTACAACATGAATGACTTTCTTTGTGATTTTATGTAGTCGGTCTAGCCACACGAGCTGCTCAATAATTTTTCTTAGAACATATCTAACTTGATCATCCTTAAATTCATCACAGTATCTATTTGTGTAATGAAAACATTCTAATGCTATACATTTGTGCTCATCTTTCAACACTAGGTTATCATAAAAAAAATTCTCATACTATTCATGTATTACCCTTGATCTTAGGTCTTCTAATTTATAATCGATATATTATCTAACATCCTCTACATATAAAACACCATACAACATGGTAGTTTAGGAACCCATGCAGTCATTTTCTATAGATTTGAATGGATATCTCTTAAATTATGGTCAAGGTATCTCAGTAATATCAATAAATTTGTGAGTAGAAATCTTCAATATGTAACCAAAAGTGAAGATATCAGATAAATACCTGTAATAGTTTGCAACTAGGGTTATTTCCAAAAGAACACAATAGATGATTGATTTACTCTGTTAGATCAATTCAAGAAGTTTCTGCTTATCACTTGGATCTCCAAAAATAGCTCAAATAATACTTCTTTCTCTCCACAACAACTTTAACAATGCACAAGCTAAAAATGAAATGAAAAAATAACCTTTTATCAACCTTCGCATGCATGCATTAAATTCACTTACTCATTGAGCTAACATTTTCATTGATTGACCCAGAATTCAATACCGATGATCAAAACTTCATAATGTGCTCCAAAGCATATTGTTTCATCTTAATATGTTAATAGATCTTACCACACACCTATAGGGGGTCCAAAGATGGATTGAAAAATACTTTTCCCCCCAAATCCACATGTAATATTAGTTTGATGAATAATTATCCACACCCGATGAAGATATGGATTACTCCGATGTCTTACTATATTACTTATTCTTCCAGGTTTTGTTCATCTCTTTCCTAATCTTATCTACACTCAAAATATTCTTTCCTTTTTATTTCTTGACTGGTTTACCAATTGGCTCCCTAACTTGCAGTTCCTTACTAAATGTCCAATATTGTGACAATGAAAATATTCCATACTAATAGATCTCCATGGTCCTGCATTACCTCTTGTAGTCCTCACTCTATAATTCATATCCCTGTGTCCATAGTTACCATAGACTAAGCATCTGATATCTTTTTGCCTCTCCCTTTGGTAATGACTTTCCTGATTCATAGGTGACCTCATATTGTTCACTCTTGTCCTACACTCATTAACTTTGTGACCATATTTATTGCATTTATAAAAATAACCTTCCATGATACTAGATGTACTAATAGATATAGATATTAAATCATAAGTAGTGTGTCTGGATACTTATTGCAACTGTAACAATATCCATCAAAAGTACTCTCTTTTTTATAGATGTACTTCTACATATAGTTGCAGTATGACCTACCTTATGAAAATTGAAACACATACGATTGTAGCCTTCCTTATTAGAATTTCTTTATTCTCCCTTCAATGGAGACTTTCCTTCTTGCTTGATCTCCTTTTGATCACATGATTCACCAACTTCAAAATTAGTCTTACCGGCGTATCTAACATTTTTTTTCTCTAAACTGCTTCTTTAATTCCTTATCTAATCATCATGTTTTTTAATTCTTTCATTGAATTTTGTTACTAGCTCATTAGCACTTTTAAATTCCTCTTTCAATTTCTCATTCTCAATTTTTAGATCCTCACTCACCTTCTTTAGATTTCAATTCTTCCTTGGCACTTCTTGTTTCTCTTCAATAGTTTCTTGTAGATTTTCATTTGTCTCATGTAAATGTGAATGCAATGTACCAGCCACTTGTTCATATTTGAATAGTGCATCTTCCATAGATTTGAGTGCTTGATCCTTGGCCTTTATGGAATATTCTACAAATTTCCATGCATCCTCTATAGATCTCCTAACTTCTGACTCTTCACACATTCTGAGCAATTGGGTTTCAATCTTTCTCTTAAGGTTTTTCTTGTCTTTGTGCAATAATCCATATCTGCATGTATTAAGATGCATCAGGACATATTTTGAGTTATGTATCATGCAAAGTCAAAATGCACTATAGGTGCTGAGAAACAATATATTTCTAATGTATTTCGAGTAATTTTTGTTTGATGACTGAGAGGAAAGTGAAATTTGTGAGTCGGCTAAGGAT
Organism: Thuja plicata; assembly: GCA_018584345.1. Classification (NCBI taxonomy): domain Eukaryota; kingdom Viridiplantae; phylum Streptophyta; class Pinopsida; order Cupressales; family Cupressaceae; genus Thuja; species Thuja plicata. The sequence continues at coordinate 1,164,976 of MU223675.1, read as the reverse complement.
AGTTTTTTGGCACTCACTCAATAGAAAGAACATTTAATGTTGACCTAAATTTTGACTGTTGGAGCCTATATAAAGAAAAGAGCTATTTCATTTCTTCTCACCATGCGATTAAGAATTTTGTAAGAGTGATTGTGCATTTGTGAACTTGAATTCTACAAATATTTTCAAAGATTTCTACAGCGTGCCATCGACAACCTCTTTAGTGGAAAGTGTGGATTTTGTTACTTGCCAAGGTACTTTGTTTGTGATCCTTGAAACCCTATTTTTTGGAGAAAATGGCCACGAGTTCTTCTACACCAGCTAAGAGAATGGAGAAGGAGTTGCTAAACATTTAATTGGTAAGGAGTGACACATGTACACCTCCTAATTTCTGAGAAGTTCCTTAGGGCACCATCAAGGGTGATCTGACTGAATCCCTATCATCAATTACACTGAAGGTACTCATGATTCATGATATTAGATCATGTTATATGTGCAAGATAAGTGAATTTTGAGATCGTGAGCTAAGGGCATCTTACAAAAAATTGTGCATAGATGGAGCCCTAAAAGATGAACACAAACATTTACTTGAGAGAGGGTTAACTCCTATCCTAGAATTTCTGAGGGAATTCATAATGAAATGGATTAAGATTGTTCTGAGTCGAATACATGACATGAACATATGGCAAGAGAATGGAGTAGTTAAGATAACAAAGGAAATAATCCATAAAGTAATAGGTTATCCAATTCTAAATGGGAAGAAAACTATGAGATGTTAGAGTAAACAAAACATAGAATAATTCACTAAAGCCGTTTGGAACAAAAGAGGGATGAAAATCTATATGATTACAAATTTGGAGCTTTATTTTTCTGTTATGGTTATAGCTCATAATTTTTATTAGTCAAGCTGAATGGATATTGTGTCATGCATTGCAGTCGATCAGGCTTGGAAAATTGTGAAGAAGGATCATACCTATGACCTTTATGAGCTTCGACTAATGCAACTAGACAAGAACCTTGCTTCAATCAGAAAGGAAAAGAACTCAATATGTAAGTTTGGATCTCTTCTCACTTGCATGTTCTTCTACATACAAAATACATTTCCTTCTTTTGGAAACATAGTGTGGAAAATAGACAGACCTATCACACAACAAATCAATGCATTTATTCAACAATTAGGTGATAATTTTGACAATGTGATGGGAACATATTTTGTGGAATTCAAGAAAAATATGATATTAAGGAGTAGAATTCCAAGCTCACTAGTTGAAAAACACTATGAAGATGTATGTTTCCTAGTAGACACTGATTACACCTATGTGCAGGCAGTAGTGCAAAGGGTATCATGGCTAAGGCCATTAACTTATGAAATAAATATTGTTGAGACATCTACAACAATAATAGCTTTATTATCTAAGGAAATTGACAGTACAGTGAAACATTTTGGAAGCTATGAAGAAGCTAAGTCCAGAAGTACTATGGATTTGAAGGCTATCACTATGGAGAGAAAAAGGAAGAAAATTGTCAAAAATTGGAAGAAGATGGTTGGTATTGAGAGTGATGAAGAAGTAGAAGATGCACCTTTGGGCTTATCAACAGGACATGGAGAAGATATGTCTAATGAAAAAGAGGAGAGTGAACCTGAAGAGGAGGTCACTATGAAAGGTAAAGGGAAGCAACCAGTAGTTGCTAAGGAAAATAAACCAAGTCAAGAAAAATCTAAGGCTACCCCTCCTATAGATAACAGACCTAGGACAAGAGCATCAACTATTTCTTCACAAGCCAAGACAACAAAGGTATATACAAAGAAGATTGCTGGTGAGAGCAGTTTAGGAAAGAGAAAACAAGTTGGAACAAAGGCTATGGTGAGCCAACATAAGAAAAGACCAAGGAAAAAAATAATCCTTAGTGATGAAGAAGATGAGGAGATGATAGATACTAATGAACTAAGATACAGACCTGCAACATCACATAAACCAATGACCAATATGGATGAGATATGCAAGAACCTAAGAAGTAATGCTGGTTTAGAAAAATTTTAAATTTATCAAGTATGAGAAGCAAAGCATAGCTAACAAGCATTAGATTTAGGAAGCATTAATAGAGATGATATGCACATTTAAGGTGATGCATGTAGAGATAGGAAATCTTATTCCTATAGAGCTATATGTTATTTTTTCTTAGAAATGGTAGTATTCTTTAATGACCGAAAGACAAATAAGGGAAGGAACACTAGCTATGGTCATTCCTAATCTAACCAAGAAACATATAGCTAAGTTTATTGAACAATATCAAAGGAAGTTTTTTCCTGAAAAGAGAGCCTATGAAATACTAAATAATGATGTTGGAGGTGTAGTTCAATAGAGCACCAGAATATGGAAGGAAACTTTTGGGTTAATCACTAAGAAGGCCAATGAGAAAGGTGAAGGCACCTCATAGCTGAAGGAAATGGAGAAAGAAACAGCTATCGAGCAGACAGAGACTGGGACTGAACTCCAAAAGGAAATAGGTGATGTAAAAATTATAGATTTGACAATGGATAGTCCCATGGACACTACAATTGGAAAGAACACAAATTTGGATGTCGAGGATCAAAATGAGCTGACAGACACAGGTATGCAATTGCCCATTTGGGAAACTGATCCTGAGTCAGAGAAAGAAAGAGAAAAGGAGATAATAATTACTAATCCACCTATTTTAGAGGTTGTACATAGTTTTAGAGAGTGGAGGTAAGATGGAGGGAATTGAAAATAAGCCTATAGAACAAGATGTTATACAAGTGTTGGTAGATCTACCAAACTCGGCATCATCTACTCCCACTAGAGATAAAATAGAAAGTGTACCTAATCAGCAAGTAATCTTGACTTAGATGAAGGAAACAATTGAAATTAATACTAACAAAGGTAAAATATCACTGTACCTGAGCCAAGTATTAGCTCTTCAGAACTCAAAAGGAAAAATTCACATAAGAGGAAGTCACCAAGTCCAACTGTCACTTTGGATGAAGTGATTGTGATTCCTAAATGGGATACATATAACTTGACATATGAGAAGATTCAGACTCCGCAAGACCTTTTGAAGAGGAAGAAGAAACAAGAGGAATTGAAGAGGGAGCACCAAAAAAAGAAAGTATTACATGAAATGAAGGATATTTTTGTTAATTCTTTTGATATAATAGATATAAATGAACAAATATCAATTTTGGAATAGTTAGTCCGAATCATGCAGAAAGTTAATGATGCAAATATTGAGGCAAATGAAAAGTTACTATAATGGTCTGAGAGAAAATTTGAGAACAAAGTTTTGGAGAAGATATGACCAGAGATTGCTATCAAACAAGTTGAACTTTCTTCTCTTATTAGCATTCTTCAGGAAGTTGCGAATAATGTTTATTCCTTGTATAAAAATTTATGTGATGTAGAATTCTTTAGCAAGGATAACCAACAACTTATTGAGAATTTGCAACTAGCTTTGAATTCAATAAGGAGTACATTGAGTATGGATGCTAGTTCTAACTCCTTACATTTTGACAAGTTGAGTCATGCACAGAGGAGATTAGCCGAGCTTATGGCTAAAGATGGCAGAATAAGAGAAAAGTTAATAACTATTTAGACTACCTTAATACCTTATCTTGAGGTTATATAGAAGGAACTTAAAAATGCAAATGAATTAGTCAAGAGGGATTCTCATCTCTCTATAGCAGATAGTTTGGTAAGTCTAGCTATCGAGCTACAAATTAAGTTACAAGTTATGAAGTTTGTAAAGGATAGTTGGGATACAACGTTTCAACTAACATTACAGCTTCATAAGTCATTTTTGGATAAGTATAAATTAACTCCTACAGCTATCAGTGATAAAAACAAGGGGGATCAGATAAGGAAATAGATAAAGATGTGCAGAATTAGGCATAATATTTTGTAAGGCATGTATATTATATAAGTATGAAGTATAATCTTAGGGGGAGTATGTTGTGTGCTTAGGAAATTTTTTGTTGATGTAAAGAAATGATAAGTGTGTTTTTTCCACTAATATCAATGGGGGAGATTGTTGATCTCTAAGTTTTGTTGATCATTAGTGTCCCACACTTAGTCATTTATCAAGGCAGGTTAGCTATTCATCACTGCAGCCGAGATATCTAGTATAGGCTGAGCTATCCGACATATTTTTTGTTGAGCAAATAATGGTTGTTGAGTCACTTAGAAATCAAGAAATTTTTTATCATGTTCATATCGTGCACCAGATTATTAATGTGTCGAGCAAGACAGTTTTGACATACATTTTAGGAATGACACAAACTTGAAGGTAAACTATTTTGGGCTGACTTGTTCATGCATTTAATGATTTCAACGGAGTTAATTATGCATTAATTAATTGATCCCAATGCATGGCATGGATCCAATTATAAATTTGGAATGCCCAAGTGACATAAGCATTTGATCCTAATCATTGATCTAGATCTAGATTCCAGATTCATAAATTATATAATATTTCTTCTTAAACCCTAGAAAAAGTGAGAGTGTGTATGAGAGTAGAGAGTGCGTACATGAGAGATGCGCAAAAGGATTTTTTTGATAGAAGAAGCATAAATCTAGTAGAGTGAAAGAGAAGTGAGAAGCAGAGTAAATACATATTATATTATTAGATCAGAGAAGGTATTGGAAAGAGGAGACTTGTTATCAGCATCAGAGTGTATAACGAAGGATCAGTTCTTGAGACATTCTAACCTGTGTATTAGGTGAAATCTCTTAACAGAGTGGTTCTAACAGACCTTTCAAAATCTCTTAGCTAAGTGCTTAATTTTTTGTAAGTTTAAATCCTTTTAAAAGGTATATTGTAATGATATATAGCTCTTAATCAGGCAGACCTTTAACCAGGTAGATTACATATTGTGATCAAACTTTGTATCCCTAATAAGCACACTTTATTGCTGCAGTAGTGAAGATTTTTGTGGGTGTCATCCCCACCCCACTTTTACCTTATTGGGTTTCTGGGTTACCAAAATTATTTTTATTGAGTTATTTATTTACTTTCATGGATGCTACTAGTTGATAGATCAATTACATTTATGCATGATTGTGGAATAGTTTTGTTTTAAAGGATAAAAGTTTTAAGTTCTGATTCACCCCCCCTCTCAGTATCTTTCTTTCCCATATTGTATTTCCAATAGTAGAAACACACTTTAGGGGTTGAAGTAACCAAACTCCAAGCTCAACTGCTACCGAACCTTACACTACTCCAAAAGTATAACAATTTAGCAAGGAAACTAATAGCAACTCCCAAGATGTTTGTAGAAGACAACATCTATGACATGCACTCAAAGATCACACTTGAGCAAATGGCTCTGGAGAACCTCAAAGAACAATGGGAGAAAATGATGGAAGACATGAAGTCTTCATACTCACACATTTTTGGTAACTTATAAGGTAATGAATTTTTCCCTTAATATCAAAAAAGGGGGAAAATGATATGAGTACTACACAAAAAAAAGGGAAAATGATATGTATTCATTCATTTAGATGGGAAAATGGTAAATATGTATATGTATATTCATAGGGAAATGATATATATAGATGGAAAATGATATGTATAAGGAAAGATATCATATGTACAGATGTACTGACATATACATAGGGGGAGTCATTAAATGACTAAGGATTATATATGTTCTATATACTTAACATTTTGTTAGTATTTCGCAAATATCAGTTTTTGATACTAATGTCAAAGGGGGATATTTATGACATTAATTTTTCATTCATATGAAAACAACACTTTTGATAAGCATACACTGAAATATGGGACAAGAGAAAACCAAAGATCAGATATAAAGAGGATAACCGAAATGGCTAAGTACAAAGAGAACCACCAACAAAACTTAGTGTATAAACCAAAAAATAAAAGATAGAAAGGTAAAGAGGAACCCACTAGAAGAACCTAACATGGAGGATGCAGTGTAGACTGATAGAAAATAAAGTGCAACTGACAGAACAAAACCAAATGACAGTCAAGCATAACCGACCATCAGGAACCGAGAGTCAGTTGCAGCCCGCAAAAAGTGTATCTAACTTCCACGTTAGATAAAGAAATCTTATTATATTGATAGGATTGATTTTCTTTTAAATCCATTTCTTTAGGGACAAGAAACATGAATGTAAGTGCTTTAACCAGTCTAACTTATTTAAAAGACATAGACTAGTAGATCAAGGTACAAGTTGTAAACCTTATCTTAGAGTTAAAATTGTATTTCTCAAAACTTGATGATGTCAATCCATCTTATAAATAGATGATGGAATCATTCATTATTATGGATGTAAATATAGAGGAGAACATGAATGAAGCATACAAGCACATCTATGGATCAGATTGAGATTTTCAAGAACAGGAACATCAAAAGGTGAATTTGGTTATCAGAACAAATAACAAAGGATATCGAGAATCAAAGGTATTATTCAATCACAATTAGGTGTTAATATTTTTCATGTAAACTAAATTGGATCTGTATCAGCAATAGGAAATTGTATTTACCAGGTCAATTTTTAATTTTCTATAATTATAACAAGTGGAGTAAAGTGTAAAAATCCTTTCAAGGAAGGTGTATTTAACAATCCAACTACAAATCTGTTAACCGAGTGCACACTCAAAAGTGTTGCAAAAGCTCTTAATAAAGTAGACTTTAACAGGTCTCCACCGATACTCTTAACAGGGTAGATCATCAAAGGTGATCAAAATTGTAAGCCTTAACTGGCCCCTTCTAATATGTAGATAGTGAATATTTTTTGGGTGTCATCCCCACCACAATTTTTACTTCCTTACAGGATTTTTTTGTGACATCATATCTTGTTTTATGTGCCAATTACTTTCATGAATGTTTCTATGAATGTTCACATGTATGTTAAGTTAATGAATTCATATAACTCACATCAAAATAGTATAGATCAGATTGAATGGATATACAATTGATTACAAAGGTTAATTGAGTAAAGGACACAAAAATTTTAGAGGTACTAATTCACACCTCCCCTCTCAGTACACACTTCCCATTAATACCAACATGTATATCTTAATCAAGATTTGGAAGTGTTTCTTATTGATTATCTTGAGGTGTTGGAGGGAAACTTTCCATTTGGTTACTTTAGAATCTAATTCCTCCTAACTCTCGATCAAATCAATCAACTTTTTGGTTTAAATTAGAATGATTTTGTAAAGCCTAAAAACCAGTTTGATAAACCCTTCTGCATACTCCTCAAAATCATTCTTCATGTCAGCACTTTCCTGAATGAAGGAAGGGGTCATACCTTCCAAGAAGTCTGGAGTACCTCTATTTTCTAGTATGACTCGTAATGATGCCTCTTGGCAACTTGGGTCAGTGGGACCCAACATCTTATGAATAAATTTCTTAAGAGCCTCATTCTGCTCTGTTAAAGACTTGATGGTTTCTTTGTCTTTTCTCATAAATCCTAGAGAATGCTTAAGCTGTAGGGCTTCCAGTGTCTTACTTCCTTCCTTGATTGGCTCCCCTATGTCTACCTCTTCAAATGTATAATCCTCAAGGGTTACTTGTGCTTCAAAGGTGCTAACAAAAGGAACTGCTACATATTCCTTCCAGTGACTTTTGGTGTCTTCGGTGACATAGGATATGGTCCTTGCTGGTATATTGGCCTCATCTTGATGGAATGTCTACTCTAGCAATGTCATACTTGTGTCATCTCCTTCCTCTTCATCAGTATAGGTTCTTCTTTGTGGTTGAATCTCTTTAGTAAACTAAGTAGGTCTACTAAAGGTTGTTGATAAGGCATATTAATGTCATACTTTAGAAACCCTAGGACAACTTTTACTAGGATATTTTTCTTACTTTCATCATACTTTTCCAGATACTTTTATTTTCTATTACATAGCATGCTACCACGAAACCTATTTTGTGGTTAAAAACACTTAAATGTGCTATGCTTGGATGAAAATGCTATATTACTTATTTTGGAATTATGGGTATGTCTCTTTGAAATTAATTAGTTGTTTAAAAATGAATGATGTATGTGTATCATGGTCTATGTTATCATAAATGTCTCTATTTTAAAATTTGGAGTGCAGCGGATCGAATTAGAAACCATTCCTTTGACCAGGTAAAACATGGCCATGCACTAGACACTCAACCTCATCTTATAGCGGGTGCATGTGAAGAAACCTCAAGTGTAACACCAGTAGGAGGATTCAGGATGATCAAGGTGGCAGCGGATGAGAAATGACCTAGTTGTCATAATAAATTCCCAAAATATATCTAGGAAAGAGTGGGAAGTTAGATTTTTTGTCAAAATCATTTATTTCCTCTTTCATGGATCTATTCAATCTCCAATTTTATAGTTTCCTTTCATTTTTAATAGGGTTGTAATAAAAGATTTGCCTATGTCTATGGTGTGACTAGATAGCAATTACATGTTTTTCCTTCTTTAAATAAAGCCCCTCTCTTGCGTGAGAAGGAGGGCGTTATCAGTTCTAGTTTACATTTTGTTGCTTTATAGCTGAATTTTCTAATTCATTTTTTATAAATAGAAAATGAAGTTTTAAATCTATAGTTCAGTATAATTGAGTTTGGATACTTACTCAAGGGGGCCCACTTGGTGAGGAATCTATATTATCTAGATAGGATCTTTTACATATAGTTTAAGTTTCTTGCAACTTGGTATCGTAACTCTAGTCTTAACATAGTTCCCGCAACTAAAGCCACAGGATAGTTCAACACTTCCTATAGCCAAAGAGGAAGAACTCTTAAAGCATAATGATTTTTTTTCATGTTTTTATGTTTTCAAGTTTTAATGTTCCTTCAAGCACTTTTACTTCTGCATTTCCTTTCCAACATTCTTTTTAGCTATAGAATATTTTCCTTCAAAAGAAATTTGTTTCCTGTAGCCATAGCCTGGTCTAAGTAAGAATCCTTGGTGCATATAATTTTCTAACCCATTTCAAGTAATACATTCCTGGGTTGATAAATTAAATCAGTTTCTAAAAAGGAGGATAGCTGCTAGGTCTGATGTCCAATCCTTGAGTCATGGTACTTGCCTAGTTTTTGATACCTTAATAGAACTGACCATTTTTTGGTGCCAAGTTCCTGTTTCCAAAGGACCTCCTGCAGCTAATGAATCTCCCACAACTGATAATTTTCCTGCAACCAATGGACCTCGTCCAGCTGAAGACTTTCCTGCAGCCAAAAAAAGTGAATTTCTTCTCTGGTCATCTCTTTGACTTCATTCAAACAAGTCATAATAAATTTTTTGTTTCCCATGAAAATCTCTTTTTCTGTAATAAATAAACCATCACATCATCTCCCATCAACTTTTTCTATCATCTTCACTCATGTGTCCCGTCATTATTATGACACTCATTACTTCTTGCTCAACACACATCATCTAATCTTTCCAAATTTAGGCATTTATGCATAATTATTCTCTAGGTACACCTTCATTTATCATTTTTAATGTTTTTTTTTATTTCATTTGACATTATTATACATTACATTGTAATTAATTTAGTGCTTCATCTGAGGGTTGTTGTACTTTATAACCACACATGTGAGGAAACCTGTCACAATTTTTGTGGGGGGAACTTTGTTAACTCATGTTTTGCAATAATGACCCTTGCTTAAGATATGTTACAAAGTCATTTAAAATTAATTGACGTGACAACACAAAAGTATGCGAAATTCTATGCTAATTTTTTAGTTTTTCAAACACCCAACTCGCATTCCCAGCTCTAGTTTTTCAAAATTATCCTCTGCTATAATCCCTAGAAAACCACACCAAGAATCTATCAATATTTATTCATCCTTAAGATTAGGAAAAATACAAGGTGAAACAAAGGGTAAGTAATATTCAGGATCCAAAGGGCATAATTTTGAAAAATCTGTTCACAATTATAGAGGAAATTGTAGTGATTTGAGTTTTTGGGTTACAAAGTTTTTTCAGTAACAATGGGTGGGAAACCAATCTGCCATGAGTCAGGGGATCACTCATCCATATTGTAGGATCATACAATCATCCATGTTTTTAACCATGTGAGATGAATCATGTATTTCATTTGGCTATGTGGTTACGACGAAGTTGTGACAGTGCAATTCTTGAGCACTTACAACAATGAGGTTGCCTACATAAAAGGATCAAGGGTAGAAGCTTCAGAAGCAAAAATTGTATAAGTTCATGACTTCCCTCTATGGGTGCATTTTTTCCACATGAAAATGATGCACGAGCAGCCAGAGCTGATTTTTCCTTGCCCACAAACATTGCATTGGAGACTAGTAAGCAGGGGATGAAGAGAACATCTCTTCCAGAAGATTACTCTCAACTGTATATCCATGTTATAAGGTACACTACTTGTGAAGGGAAATTTTGATACTTGCATGGTGCACATTTAAAATAGTTGAGTCATTTACGGCATGGCCACCTTGTAAACGTGACAAATTTTTTGTATTCCTTGTTAAAGTTGAGTTCAAAAGAGGTTAGGAAGGGTAAATTGAATGTAGTTACTCACCATGGGTTGGTAAAACTCTTGGTAGAAATATATTTATAGGATAACTCTCCTATGACATGGGATGAGTCTATCACCGCACCCCATGTATAGTTATGAGGATAAGGGACACAACCTAGACTACAAGAAACACAAGAAAATGAACCTAATGAGGATGAAACCATTATTATAGAGACCTTGCACAAAATTTCCTCTTCTTTAGGGGCTGAAACAAAGAAAAATACTTTCGGTAATCCAAACCCTAGCTTAGGGGGTAGTGAAGCTAAGGAATCTCCAAATTTGCAGACTCCACAAGTAAAAAAGAGTGCCTAGAGGAATGAGAAAGGCAAGGAAAAGATAGATGTAGATGCTGGGGAAGAAACCCTTGTTTTATCAGAAAACCATATTTCTCCTACAACCATACCTCTAAAGAAACAACAAGCATCACAAAAGTGCCATGCTATGTCCATGGAGACTCCTCCACAATGAAGTGTTAGTTTGAGCACATAATAGGCAGACAAAATGGACTAACCTATAATGATTGGTTCATCTCCTAAAAATCCAATTAAGGAATATTTAAAGGAACAACCACAAGTAGGGAGCCCATGTATAAAATATCTAGATATTATGGAAATAGAACCTACAGTGAATAAAATGGACACCGAGATAGTGAATATAGAAACAACATGCATGGATACAAAACACACAGAAGCAGAAGATATCCCTTCTTCTCAGCAAGAAGATGAATGATGCCCTAATTCTAACACCTGATGAATTATATGTTTATGAGTTAGACATAGTCACAATAGAAACATAGCAGGCCACTCCAGTCACTCCAATAAAAAATAACCAGGTAACACTTCACTCCATCTCCATTGACTACTTTACGCAAATACAATATGAAAATTCAATGTGGGAATTCAAAAGGGATAGATTGAAAAGGGAAATAGGAAGGAAACAACAAGAGGTACAATTTCTACTGAGCAAGTTAGATTCAGTTAAAAATCTAATTATAGAATTAATATAATGCAAACCACCTCCTAGGGTCTATACTTTGTGTTTAAAAGAAAAATGTCTCATGTATAAATTGATGAGGATTCTTTGAGATCTTCACACAAGCATAAAATCACCACAGGAATTTGCAGCTGCATATGACTGGTCACTGGATTGTATTCATAATTTTTTATGTCAACTTTACTTACACAATTATGTTGTTCCCTTTGATACTAATTGGAATCCTTTGTTATTTTTTGGAGATATTCACCTATCTTCTTTACTCTCTTGGACTAGTAATGAGATAAAGTATAGGGAACAATTAAGGAAATACAGGGGAATTGAAAAAATGGTTACACTCCCCTTACGACCAGAAAGTAGTCATCCATGTAGGTTATAATGTGATTGGGTGGAGATAGTGTATGGGATGAAGGAATCTACACATAGGAAGAGAATTCAAGGTAACAGAGGAGAAGAATTTGTAGCATTTGGGTGACTATCCTTAATAGATGGAAACATAGCAGTAGAGGGACTGAGACAAAGGTGGGACAGATTAACATTGGCACTAAAAAGGGCTGAACTTCCTAGCCTTATCAACTTAAGAGCTACAATGAAAATATTCAAATGGTACATAAGATTAGGAAGGCAACCTTCACTAGAGAAGTGGCTTCCCCTTTCCTTTTAGCCTCCTCTTCTCCTATGGCCACTGTAAAGTTGTATTGATAATGAAATAAATAAGTAGTTTGAAATGAGTTGATGAATTAAAATGGAGTGCACCAATGGATATTACTGGTGTGTGGGCACCTCCATGAGTGGTGAGACGAAGGAAGGGGATCTTCGAGCACTTGCAAAGATCAGAAAATATTCAGTGCCTGAGGATAGGCATTAATCTTCATAGGGGGAAGAAATGATAAGGCATATTAATGTCATACTTTAAAATCCCTACGACAACTTTTACTAGGATCTTTTCCTTTCTTTCATCATACTTTTCTAGATAATTTTTACTCATATTTTCTATTAGGTGGCATGTTTCTACCAAACCTATTTTGCGGTTAAAAACACTTAAATACGCTATGCTTGGATGAAAATGCTATATTACTTATTTTGGGATTATGGTTATATCTCGTTGAAATGAATTAGTTGTTTAAACATAAATGATGCATGCGTATATTGGTGTTTGTTATCATAAATGTCTCTATTCTAACATTTGGAATGCAATGCATTGATTTAGAAAATGTTGCCTTGACCAGGTAAAGTGCGCCCATGCGCTGGACACTCGACCCGATCTTATAGTGGGTGTAGATGAATAATCTTGAAGTGCAACACCAGCAAGAGGATTCACAATGATTAAGGTGGCAACGAACAAGAAAATACCCAGGCATCATAATAAATTCTCTGAGTAAATCTAGGAAAGAGTGGGAAGTTAGATTTGCTGTCAAAAGCATTTCTTTCCTCTTTCACGGATCTATTCAATCTCTAGTTTTATAGTTTCCTTTCATGTTTAATAGGGTTGTAATAAAAACTCCACCTATCTCTATGCTGTGACTAGATAATAGTTAGATGTTTTTCCTTCTTTAAATAAAGCCCCACTCCTACGTGAGAAGGAAAACATTATTAGTTATAGTTTACATTCTTTTGCTTTACAATTGAATTTTGTAATAAATTTTTTATCAATAGAAAATGAAGTTTTAAATCTACAGCTCAATATAATTGAGTCTGGATACTCACTCAAAGGGGGCCACTTGGTGAGGAATCCATATTATCTAGATAGGTTCTTTATCATATATTTTAATTTTCCTACATCTTGGTATCATAACTCTAGTTTTAACATAGTTCCTATAGTTGAAGCCACAGGATAGTCGAGCACTTCCTGCAGCCAAAGAGGTAGAACTGTTAAAGCATTATGATTGTGTCTTCAAATATTTATGTTTTCAAGTTGTAGTGTTCTTTCAAGAGCTTTTACTTCTACATTTCCTTTCCAGCATTCTTTACATCTATAGAATAGTTTCCTTCAAAAGCAATTTGTTTCCTGCAGCCATAGCATGGTTTGAGTAACAATCCTTAGTACATATACTTTGCTGATAGGTTTCAAGTAATATGTCCTTGGGTTGATAAATAAAATGATTTTCTTAAAAGGAGGATAGATGCTTAGTTAGATGTCCAATCCCTGATTCATGGTACTTGCCTAGTTTTTGATACCTTAATAGAACCAATCGGGTGTAAGTAGCTCATATGGGGTGATATGGAGGACCGAATCCAAGATTTTTGATTTGGCGGTCACCTCCTCTTCTCCATCTCCCCTATGTTCACCTTCTCCCCTAACTTATTCCTCATGCATTTCTTCCTCATGGATTTCTCCTTCTCTTTTCTCTTCTTCTCCTTTCTCTTCTTCCACTATAGTATCATGTTCATCTCTATCTCAGCCTTCATTTCCTAATGAACTAATTGATACTTTTGCATTAAGGCCAGTAATGGATCCTAGTGTGGTTTTGAAGCAAGACGCAACTTCTATACTTACCACCACTTGGGGAGTCAGGATGAAGCAAGGAAAAGGAATTGATGGTGGTGGACTAGGCATTGGAATCATTGGTGGTGGAGTAGAATTAGGAGGCAGAGTTGGCATGGGAGTTGGGAGAGAAGGTGGTGGAGTTGGAATGGGAGGTGGGAGAGAGGTTGGTAGAGTTGGAATGTGGGTAGTGGAGTTGAGGTTGAACTCTCTCCTATATAATTACCTCCTATACTCTAGACAATGATGGCATCTTGAGTTTCTAGCCCTCGGCCAGTGCTAGATTCCACTACTGTGACAGGTACATTTAGTGTGGTATTAGTGAATGTTGTCTAGGGAAGAGTGAGGACCACATGAGGCTGGATACATGTTAGTTTTCCCATGTAAATTCCCATTGTTGAGTTAGGTGTATCCTGCCCCTGGTCCGTAAAACCCTCTAGGTCTTCAAAATTGGAAATTCAAAACTCATCTGAGCCTAGGACATTGATAGGATTGTCCTGCTCTTTTGGATCCTCTATATTCTTCCTTATAATCTCCTTCTTCCTTAGAGAGGACACATGATATCTCATCCTTTCTACTAAAGGTACCTCTTCTCATCCTCATTCCTCTTGTATAGCTTCCAATCATGGAGAGGTGGAAGCTCTCTTTCTTTTCTAGGTCTTCGTTCATTCTCCAATGGTAGGGGAGATTGGGTAGAAGTAGAAAGGAATTCATCATTGGTGGCCTGCAATGATCCAATAGGAGAATCTATCTTCCCTGTCATCCTATTTTTTGGGGCCTTGTGCTTAGGATTAGGACCATACTCTACTATATGTTCATGCCCATGCATTATCCTTGGCTTTTAAGGTGGGGCCTTCTTATATTGGATCACTGTGGACCTTTCTCCATGTTTCTTATATGCCTTCTTGGTCAGATCCATTAGTGTCTTTATGAGATTAGAATCCATTTTATAGGGCCTATTTATCCATGCCTCAGTCATCCTAACCACATGACTTTCTTTGAATTCAGTGTCTTCATTTTCATCCTTATCTATCTTTGCATTCAAGATGGGCCTGTTGTATATCTTATCTAGAGTATAAATTGAATCTAGCACATTATTTGAATCCTTTTCCCAAACCTTAGGGATAATACTAATCTCTAGTGCTACTTGTGCTAGTGTGAGGGACATCCTACAGTAATCCTAGATCCTTACCTCATGGTCATCCACACAATTTATCCAATGATCTTCAATGTGTGGCTCATGGATGTAAAAATTTCCAATGATATGGTTCTATGTGCCTATTGGGTCAAATCGGACCCAGATGGTTTTATATAGTTGGACTAGGCTCTAGTCCCACTGAAAGGCCAAGGACTTGTAGATTTTCATGTCCTAGAAAGTGTAGGGGCCTATGGAAATGGGGAAGCCCTAGTAGAGCTTATTCTTATGCTTGATGTGCTCATATGCATCCACAATCTGTCTAGCCATTTCTAGGATGATTACCCAATCAAATGGGTACCAGGGTAGCTTATTTGGTTTTAGGGTAGATCCTTCCACTCAGATGTATGTGAAAGTCCCGAACTATATCTAATAAGCCTTTATGGCCCTCACTTTGGCAATTGCATCTTTTGACAGTCTCTTTGCGAAGTCACCCTCTATGGATCTAATCATTGCAAAGATAAAAGCATTATTCACTATCCTATTATCCAGGCTATCTTCTAGCATATCTTCTCTTCTCACTAGTTGTGGATAGAAAAAATGAGCCCATGCATTTGGGTGATTGATGTTTCCTCTTTTTTTGATCCTTGGATAGTCTTCTCATGGGGCTAACAGGTACACTATATATTTAGTCATGTACGATTTTGGGTTGTGCTTAACTATGATAAGTTGCTCATCCAGTTTGTCACTTATGATAGTTTCCAAATCAAACCTGGCCTTGCAGTTCCTGATTTTATCTATCAACAAGATCATCTATTTCTTGAGTTGGATGGACTAAGGTAGTCCTTACACTTGGCTTATTAATATCACCATTTCTTGGATGTCATCTTTTAAGTACCCCCTTCTGACATCTATCTTGTCTAGTTTGTTCTTCAAGAGAGGCTGCTTGAGGTATTCTTGATTTGGGATCTCATATGCATTCTCATCTTTGTTCCTAAACCATCTTATCCCCTTTTCTATGTAGAAATTATAGAATTTTTCCACACCCTTTTGGAGTTGGAAGAAATTTTCTATGTTGTATGGTCTTAGTTCTAGAATCACCGGTCCTTCTATATTTTTAACCACCTTTTCAACTAATATGCAGTGGTTAGCTAAGGTCATGATGAGCTCAGAAGACATGACTGCCACCAGATGGGAAAAATAGCCTGATAATACTAGGGAGGTACAATCTTTAGACCTTCCCACTGGTGAGGAACACCTTACTAGGAACTAATCCCAATCCATGTTCCCAGTGTTGGTATTAGTAATCTCTATGTGTTTGTTTTTGGTATTTGAAGGGGGGTGATTCCCCTTCTACAGGTACTTTATCAGGGATGTTGTTCATTTCTTAGACATTCCTGTGAGGAAAATGCAAGTATCAATATATTTATTAAAATAAAACTAAAAAATAAGGAAAGGAAACAAACTAAGAAAATTAGAAGCAGAGGGATCTTAAGTAGCTAGAAATGTAGTTTTCTCTCTTTGGGTCATTTTAGGCTTTCAGACACTAAAGAAAAGGTTGGGATGAAAAAGGGAAGAGGGTGATAGTGAAGCAAGCCCTTTTAGACTTGTGGAGTGAAAAAACTCTTTCAGAGAATCGGGATGCATAAACCCAGAATCTTGAAAGATCTGGGGGCTGATGAACTTTCAGGCTGTCAAAGTGTGAAAGTCCAAAATTCTAAAACCTTTGAAAATGGAAACCTTGTCTTCATTTGTTTTGGCCTTTCAAAGTATTGGGGGTTTTAGACATTTAGGAGGTCTAAAATAGTGATGTTGCTGAAATTGTGAAATGCACTTAGTTGAATTTGTTTCGGGAAGGGTTGTTTTTGGACTTTTAGTGGCCAAAAACCCATGAATAGGTCGCGATGCCAGAAGTCCTAACTCTAAAAAAACAAAAGGGAAGGTAAAAAAAGGGGAGAGAAACCCCTCCACGAGTCCCAGGGTGAAAACCCTTGGAACCAAGGAAGGATCGTGACCTGACTAGGCTAAAAACCCAACACAAACAAATGCAAAACAATAAAAAAATGAGCTTGACAGGAAGGGAGGTTGGAAACCCTACATGTTAAAGGTGAGGTGAGGGGAGGAATATGAACAATAGATGCAAGGAGAAAATGGTAGAGCACAGAGATTAGAATAAATAAAAAATGCATGGAGGAGAGAGGAAAAGTAGGCAGGGAAAGTAAAACATAAGTGATAGACTTAGAGTGATTAAGCAGTTTTTTAGCCCATGGATGACATCACCAGTCTTCAACATTTTAGAGGCAAAAACACCAAAAAGGAAAGGTGACCCCATCCACCTTCTATTTTTTCAAAGGACAAAACATAAAAATGGTTGGGCTCATACCTTTGGCCTTTTTGGCATTTCGGGGGACTTTGGGTCCTCCAAAATGTTGATGGGGTGAAAAGGCCAAAAAATACTCTATTCTTCTTAATAGGCCCCTCAAGAACCTGGTTCAAGGAAAAGGGAGAGGGAAGACCCAAAATCCAAAAGAAAAAGTGGGGTTCCCATGGTTAGAGGACCAAAAATGGGGTTTGTATTGTGGAACCACAAAAATTAGCTTTGAGAAAAGGAGGAATGACCCGATGCATTTCTTCATCAGTAAGACCCTTCAAGATTCTAACTTTGCAGTGGAATGAAAATCAAGGGTTGTTCATGTTGGTTATCTTTCAATGACTTCTTAGTTTGAATTTTTCTACTAGTCTCTTAGTGTGTTCTCACGTGTGTTCATTCCTTGACCTTTGATTGTGGTAACCAAAACATTTGTCAGTTGTTCTCAACCTTCGTCATGTATACCAGGTCTTCCTAGAAAGAGTTTTTCTTTCATTCAGGCATCAATAGCTCTGAATTTTTTTTCACCGAATCCCCAATGTAACCTTTTTCTACTTCTAGTTGGGTGTCCATAGCCCTGGTAGAGGTTTTTATAATCACCCTTTTCCATTTTGTCTGCTAGGCTGGACCTATGTATGAGAGCTCTTTTCTTTGAAACACTTTCTTATTTTCTTGCATGAGCCATATCAAGACGCTTGATGCACATAGTTGCATGTTTAGGTTTATATTGTCTTCTTTGATCAATTTGAGCAACGATTAGGCTGTACTACTTAGATTTTACTCTTGTGACCATTTTCAGGTGATTCTTTCTTTTGTGTACTTTATTTCTTTCTTCTTCAGCTATTTTTATTTTCCTCTTTCCTTCGCATTCATTTAGACTTGGGTTCTAGGATCAGTGGGTACCTGAATCCATGCACTAGTGCTGGTCCCAACTGACAAATGCTTGAGAAACCAATGCTATTGGGTGTCATCTCTTAGTGTGCTTTTTGATTAAGATGACAGAGAATCGAACATATTTCTAATTTTCAATGATAGATACTTCCACTTTGATTCTTAGAATGTTCTTTGTGTTGTATGTTTCTTTGGAGGATTTGACAAAGAAATACCTCTGATCCAATTTATGGACCACTTGGAATGAATCCAAGACACAATGGCCTAGAGAAAAATAAGCCCTGACAAAAGGAGGGGAACAACCATGGATAGAAGAAAGGGAGTGACGATGAGAAAAATGAAGGAAACAAAGAAATTAAAGAAAACAAAAAGATGAAACTATGATACAAGGGATGGAAAGCTAGTCCTTCTTAGGATCCAAAATAGTATTTGAGGAAATTCCCATTGAATGGAAATGGGTTCAACTCTCCACCTAAGGTGTTGATACTGAAATTATTCTTCCCCAAGATATCCGATATATGCTAGAGGCCTGTCCACAATTTTTGAAATTTCGTGTGGCTACCCAACTTTTCTTTCACCTTGTCCCATATAAGGACAAGGTCAGAGATCCTAAAATATTTAATGGTGGATCTATTTTTGAACCACCGCTTGATGATGACCTAGTAGTTCGATACATGCTTCAAGGGAAAAGTTCATTTCTCCTCCAGGATGAGGAGGTTTGTGAGTCTAACTTGCACTCCATCTTTTCCTCCAATGTACTGGTCAATAAATCTGAAAATTGTGATTTTCAAGTTCATAGGGAAGATTGGTTGCAAGCTATAGACAATTTGGTATGGGGATGTTCCCAAGGAATTCTTAATCCTCATCGATTTTGTCCACAAAGCATATTTTATTTGTGTGTGCCAATCATGGGGATTTTCATCGAGGAGATGTTTGATCACTGTCGTCAGGTTCTTGTTTGTAGACTACGCTATGTCATTTCCTTGTGGATAATAATTTGAAAATAATTTGAGGATTACCTAGTTTTCAAAGGCCCATTGTGTGAGCGAGGCAGAGGAGAAAGAGAGAGCATTTCCACATACCATATAGAATGGCATCCCAAACCTGGTTATGATGCGCTCCTCTAAGAACTTCGTTACCACTTTTGTGGTGCAATTCTTTAGTGCCCAAGCCTACATGCAGTGTGTGCAGTAATTGATAGCTGTTGAAATGAGATTTTGCACTAAAAATGAAGAGTGGTTAATCATTCCAACAAAATCCAAGCCCCATTAGGTGAATAGACATACCTTATATACTTGTTGTAAGTGTATTGTTTGATTTCACTCTTGAATTGCACTTGTTTGGCAAGTGTGGCATGATCTTACATGTTCTCTTGTTTCTTTGAACAATGTTGGCCAGAAATACCATGCCCTTAAGCTTTGGTGAGGAGTTTCTTTAGCTGACCCATTTCCTATCTTGTATCTATCATTAAAATCTTCTAGGAATTTTTTTTCTTCAATCCTGTATAGGCACCTCAGGTACAGACCTTCATAATTATGTTTATGCATCTGACCATTCTTCAACATGTAGGAGTTTCTTTTGTTTTTCAGAGCCCATCTCTATGAGCTATTCATCCCCTCTAGGTAGAAATTTTGGAGTAGGTAGTAGACTACATCTTGATACCATATATCAGTGATAACAACTTGATCAGTGTACGTTTGGCATGCTATACTTTCTTCCACTTCAACGATCATCTTTTTCAGGCCTTGGCCTCTTACTAATTTCATTGGCTAGATTTATAGGTAAAATTCTTTCAGGATTTCCATCCATTTTCCCCTTCACTCTCTGAGATCATTCTGCATCAACAAATATTTTATGGCTGCGTCGGGGCCTATCCCAAAAAAATTTCTCCTCAAGACGTAGTACCAAAATTTCTTTACTTCTTTGACCAAATCAAAACATTGTTTGTCTAGGTTGGATAACCTGACTGAAACATTATTGAGGGGGAATTCATGTAGGTTATCGGACTCTCATTCTCCCCATATCTCTTTTGTGTGAGGATACCAACGCAAGAGTCTTCTGATGTTGAAGAGTATACTCTGAAGAGAATAGTATAATCTGGACTAACAAGGACATGGGCTATAACTATTGCATTCTTGATCTCTTCAAATGACTTCCTTATTGGGGGAGTCCACTAAATCTTAGCATCCTTCTTTACCATGTCATTTAGTGGTTCTACTAACATAGAAAAACCACTGATAAACTTCCTTACGAAGTTAATCTTCCCCTAGAAAGACTTCAAATCTTTGCGGCTATGAGGTGGCATTATCTTGAGAATGGCTTGGACCCGGTCAGGTTCAATCACTATCCCTATTTCTAAGATTATGTGTCCAAGAAACTTACCTTCTGTCACTCCAAATATGCATTTTTTAAGATTTAGGGAAATCCCGTAATCCCTACTTCTTTGGAGTATTCTCCTTAGATCGCTTATATGATCAGCTTTCTATTTTGAAAAAAAATAGTTAGATCATCCATGTAAATGATGATACATTTACCGACTATCCCTTTGAAGATAGTGTCCATTGCTCTCTGGAAAGTAGCCCCAATGTTGATTAAACTAAAGGGCATTGATCAACAGGTGAATGTCCTCCACTTGGTGGTGAATTCCATCTTTAATCTATCTTCCTCTTGCACCATTACTTGTTTATACCCTGTATAGGCATCTAGGAAGGACATCATTTGGGAACCATTCACCACTTGCAGTTCTTCATCAAGAGAAGGGATTGGGTAGTTATCCTTTTGAGAGGCTTTGTTCTGATTTCAAAGATCCATGTATAGACTGATCTCATCAGTTTTCTTCCTCACAGGAACCAAATTTGATACCCATGTGGAGTGTCGAGTAGGGAATATGATCCTTGTAAATAGAGGTTTTTGAAATTTCTTTTTTATCAGGGGCTCCATAGTAGGGTTTACGGGATTTTGGAATTGCCGAAATAGTTTGAAATCTAACTTCAGTGGGATATTATGTACTATGAAAGATGTGTCATATGGTTTTAGCTCTTCATAACTCCAAGCTATGACATCTCAAAATTCCATAAGGAGGTGGACCATCCCATCTTTCTCTTCTTTGGTACATACTTTCCCAATGTGGACTTCTCTTGGATCATCTTTGGTACCAAGGTTGTATGCTTCATACTCTTTACCATTAGGTGATATGTTCGGACATCTTCTCATAGCAGTCCCATCACTCTCAAAAGTCCTCTCTAGTACCACCATTCCTTTGGGTATGGAATTGGTTCTTAGGTTTATGTTGCCTCAATTTTTGGGGTCCTCTAGGCTAACTTCTTCTTCTGCATCTTCCTTCCCTTTGTCTATGATCTATTTTTTGAACACCCTTGCACACATGATTATCTCAAGGATGTGTTGCTCATCTTGAAAGACTTATAAATTGGTGATGTTAGCTGGGATGGCTGGGGCTGCAATGAGTTGAATTGAGAACTTCTTTAGTTTTGATTTCTCCATGGGGTGTAATGAACTGGCAGATATAGCTAAGGCATCAACAATGACATTTCTCCTCCATGGGATAGATTTGATGGTGAAGGATTCAAAGTCATTGATCAAGTACCATGCCCTATTTTGGTAGGCTCCAAGCCTCTTATCCTTACAACAATACTAACTACAGATTTTTTTATGACCAATTGTGAATCTCCTTCTGTCTTCAAGGATTTTATTCCCTTCTCATGGGCTAGGAGGAGTCCACAAACTAGAGCTTCGTATTCTGAAACATTGTTAGTACACACAAATTCTAACCTATAAGTGACATAGAAAGACTTAACTCTTGGATTTATTTGTTTTATCCCTTCATCCACTCCTTGTTTACACTTAGAGCCATCAAAGCATAATTTCCATATTTGACATTTTTTCTCAGCATTTGACTTGGTTGGGACACTCCTGGAGAAACCCATTGTCTTGAACTCTCATTTATTTCCTTCTTTTCCCCCTGTGTATTTTGAGTTTTGGAGATTCAAGGATTTAACCATCCTTATCCTCCAATAACTATTTACAGGGTAGACACATGCCATCATGTGAAGTTCTCCAGTCACTGAATATGTCTAATGTAGGGTTTTTGTTCTTTGATTCAGATTCACTACCTTGGATCAAGACCAAAATGCCTTCACTGATAGGGGCATCATATTTTGGTATGGTGTCCTATTTATTTTCAACCTCAGGTCTTTCCCTTTCTCCCTCGAACCCTTTTGGGACTCTGATTGTTAGTAATAACTGAGAGGGAGGGGGGTGTGAATCAGTGGCCTCAAAAATTAATCCTTAAATCAACACTTCAAAAATTATTACCACTTTTAAGCCTCTAGTTATATTTAGTCCTACAAGATGAATGCCTTGAAATACTTATAACAATTTACTACTTGTCAGAATGCTTTTTAAAACCTTCTTCTGTATCTTTACCGATAAGTATTCATCTATTTACTGAAACATAGTAAATAGTTAGAGTATACCGATCAATCAAGAATTGCATATGTGAAATGTAAAATAATAAAGTAATGAAAGATAAAAACATAACACATGGATTTTTAATGTCAAAACCCTGTTAAGGGAAAAATCACTACGACCGATACCCCAAATTTTCACTCTCCTGAAGTGAGATCGGTTAAGATCCAACCCTGTTAAAGGTTACAAATACATTGTTAGGTGTGACCTTGTTAGAGGATTTAAAAGATAGTTTGTCACCTAGTATCTGGCATCTAATGTTACCATCCTTTATCAAACACTCACTTGGCCTTTCAATAGGTATCAGGCATATCTAATGCTTCTTTCTATGATCAAAATTTTTGATACTCCTTGGGATGTATCTCAATTACAAAATACTTTTAAGTCCTGCTCGGTTAAGAGACTTGATGCTTCAATGGTTAAACTGAAACATTAAAGTTATTTGTTCACACATACAACTTGAATTGCATGTTTTTAGATCTATTGTAAGTTCATTACCTCTCTGATCAATATAATCAATTCAATACCTTTGATTCACATTGTTTTTCTATGGGATGCTGCTTTAATGTTCGTCAGTGTCTACAAATCTAGCTCTTTCCTTAGCTTGTTGATCAGGTATGAGTGAAGACTTTCTTCTTCTTCAAAATCTCTTTAGCATCTATTTTCTCTTCTCTTGTTCACCCCACAATTCGTAATGAATTGGGTTTGTCTCTTTATAGACATGATTCACCATTTTTTGGCTTTTTTTATTCTTGGCGTGATCCACAATTCTCACCAATTAGATTTAAAGGATACTCAATTTTTATCTCAAAGAGATCTTCTTGCCAACTGGACAAAGCAACTTTAAATCCTTTACTTATCCTTGGCTTTATCTAGTTGATTAAAACATTTATAATTATTAGTTAAGTCTATTTTTAGCTCTTGACAGCTAAGCATTTTTTCATTTCTAAACTCTATGTTCTGTCGGTCAACACTTTAGTTAGTCGTCGGTGACAACTGACTATTTTTTCGGTGTGACTTGAGTTGTCTTCAGGATCTCCATCCGTCAGGCAACACTGTAATTTTTTCTGTCGGGTTACACTTTTCTTTTCTCATCAGGTAACACTGTGACTTTGCTCATCAGTAATTTTGTGTTTTTTTCTCATCGCGTAACACTGTTACTTTTCTCTTTTACTCTGACCGTCAGTGTGCACTCCGTCAGTGTATACAATCACTTTGTGAATACTTGACTTATATGCATTACTGATAGTATAGCCTTTGATTTATCAGTTCTTTGAATTCTTTGGCAGTATTTCCATGACCATATAGATTATATTAAGTTGACATCAATGACAATACAATATATTAACTGATTTAATGCCTTGCATGATCATCAACTGAACATCTTCAAACATTCAATCAGTTATAGTTCATCAATCTCTCCCTTTGGCATTGATGGAAACACACTACATTATCAAACTATATTATTACTAATACAATATAAAATATAACATTTTAAGTTCATCAAACTACCAATCTTATGTACTCTAACCGATACAAATATCTGGTCCTCGATAAGTTCATATAACTTAGGTTTGATTCTTGCAGCTTTCTTTCTTTCTTTCTTCAATCCCTTTAATGGATAGATGTAGAATATTTATTTCTCTGATGTGATGTGTTCTCCTTCTATATCAAATTCTCTCCCTTTCATTGTTCTCCTTTTTTTTTGATGTCTCTTGTCAGCAATTCTCTTCCTTTGTATGTACTCTCCCTTTCTTGTTACATCTCTTCCTCTAGACAATGTGATGGATATATTATCTCATTGAAGTATAATCTCTTCCATGGATATAATCTCTCCCTGAGATGATAAGAAGTGATAATGGATATAATCTCTCCTTTTGACAACAATTCCAAACAAATATTTTGACAGTAATGTCAAACAAATATTTTGACAGTAATGCCAAACAAATCCTTTCTATCCATAATGTACTCCTTGAATTTCCCAATCCATCAATAATATAGTAACTATGGTGATTGGAGTAGATAAATACCTTGATGTGTATATATTTATCTTAGAATTCCATCTCTCTTCTTGCATCAACATGAGTGATATTGTGATAATATGTAGGCTGATGCAGTCTTCTAGTCATTTTACTGACCAATAGACAAGGGTCTAACCCCTAGTATCTCTCTCAAGTACTCAAATGTATCCTTGGGCAGTGGCTTGGTGAAGATATCGGGTAATTTTTCCTTAGATTGCATATACTCAAGTATCACCTCCTCTGCTTAAACATGTTCTCTTAGATAATGATACTTGATGGCAATATTCTTTATTTTAGGATGCATGACTGGATTCCTAGGAATGTTTATTGCACTTATGTTATCACAATAGATAATTATTGGTTCAAGAATTTTCATATGCATACCTTCCAATAATTGTTTGATCCATGCAATATTTGAGCAATTTACAGTAGTAGAAACATATTCTGCTTCAGTAGTAGATTGAGAGATGCATCCTTGCTTATTGTTGATCCATGTGGCAATTCTGTCACCCATAAAGAATGCTCCTCCAGTTGTATTTTTTTGGTCATCATTATTTCCAGCCCAATCAACATCGATAAAGACCTTAAGTTCAAATTTTCCTTCTCTTCTATACCATAATCCATATTCCTTGGTATTCTTCAGATATCTTAGAATTATTTTTACAATAGTCATATGTGATTCCCTTGGATTAGTAGAAAATCTTGCAACTATTCCTACTGCATGCGCAATATCTAGTCTAGTATGTACAACATAAATGTTTTTTCCAATCATAGATCTATACAAAGTCTTATTTACCTCTTATGACTTTTCCTCCTTTTTCATCTTACATCTAGTTGCCAGCGGTGTTCCAAATGGTTCGGACTCTTCCATCTTGAATATTTTTAGTACTTCTTTGATGTATTTAGATTTTTTAATGAGAATACCTTCATCTTGTTACATAATTTGTAGACCAAGAAAGAACTTGATCTCTCCAAACATATACATCTAGAACTCTTTTCTCATTTAATTTTCAAATGATTTGCATAGCATATCATTGCTTCCAAATATGATGTCATGAACAAATATCTCAGCAATTAAAATGTTAGCATCAGTATCTTCCTTCAATTAAAAATTATTGCTATCACTAGTCCTTACAAATCCAATACTTATAAGATAGGAATGAAGTCTTCATACCAGGATCAGGGTGCTTATTTCAATCCATACAGGGCTTTGTTTAGTCTACATACCATGTCCCTCTTGTCCGGATCAACAAACCCTTCTGGTTGTTCAATGTATACATATTCTTCAAATATTCCATTTAGGAATGTAGACTTGACATCCATTTGATATACCTTGAATCCTTTGCATGCAACATAAGAAAGCAATATTCTCACTCCTTCTAGCCTAGCAATGGGTACAAAGGTCTCTCCATAGTCAATCCCTTCTTCTTGTGCATACCCCTTGCATACTAGTCTTGCTTTATTTCTGGTCACTTCTCCATTCTCATTTAGTTTATTCTTGAATATCCATTTTGTACCGATGACATTCTTGTCATCTGGTCTCGGTACAAGTGTCCATGTCTTTTTTTTCTCAATATTCTCAATCTCTTCATTCATAGCACTTATCCATTCATCATTATCAAATGCAGCATTGACATATTTTGGCTCAAAATCACAAATAAGACATCTTGTATTTAGAGACTTACTTATGGTTCTCATACCAGCCTTCTTATCTCCAATGATCTAGTTCTATGGATGGTTCCTTTTGAAATATCTGGAAAGTACATGTTCAGATCTCTGTCTATCATCTTGATCATCATTTTGTCCTTCATTTTTTTCTCCATCACTTTATGCATCTTCTTAAGCAATATCCTGATCGTCGGTATTTGCAGCTTGATGCTCGGGTGCAATGATCTATTGCTTGGGAGCTCTACATTGTTGGTCAGGTGGAGTTTTAGGTTCTTCACTATAAACAAACCTGTTGTATTCCTCTTGTTCTTTTGTGCTTTTCTTTTAATTCTTCTCTACAAATTCATCTATCTTTACATTTTCACTTTCAACAATTTTGTTAGAGGCTTTATTGAGAAATTTATAATCCTTGCACTTGGTGGAACACCCTAGAAAGATTCCTTCATCACTCTTGGAGTCAAGTTTTCCATTTCTATCATCTTTTAAGATATAACATTGACTACTAAATTTTTTGAAATAACTTACATTGGGTGTATATCCATACCATATCTCATAGGGTATCTTCATGGTGTCTTTCTTTAATTGTACTTTGTTTAATGTGTAAACATCAGTAGTGGAAGCTTCCCTCTAGAAGATTTGGGTGATGACTTTCTCTATCATCATTTTCCTTGCACAATCAACTATCGATATGTTCCATCTTTCATCAATTCCATTTTGTTGTGGTGTTATTGGTGCAGTGCCCTATCTTTTGATTCCATGCTCATTACAAAAGTTAGTGAATTCATCTCAAATAAATTCCCCTCTTCTATCTGATCTTAAGCATTTCAATTATTTACCATTTTTCTTTTCAACCATTGCTTTGTACCATTTAAAAATCTTAAATGCTTCAGATTTATCTTTTAGAAACATTACTATCATTATTCTAGAGTAGTCATTAACAAAGAGAATAAAATATCTATCTTCATAATAACTCTTTTTCCTCATGGGTCCACATAAATCAGTATGAACTAATTCTATAATGGCATCAGATGTATGGGTTTTTCTTTTGAAACTAGACTTTGTCATCTTACCTCTTTGACAATTCTTACACATGATATTATCGGGCTTGGTCATCGTGGGTAAACCTCTTACATTTCTATTTTTTCTTAACTTTAGCATGTTTTCAAAGTTCACATGACACAATATTTTGTGCCAAAACCATATGTCTTCATTTCTAGACATTAAGAAAGTGGTGTCAGTATCATTCAGATAGAATAAGTTACCTTTTGTCTGCTCACCAGTACCATTCAGATTTCCTGATTCATTGAACATCTTTGCCTTCTCATTTTCAGGTTATTTAATATAATATTTCCTCTACCTTCAATTGGACAAGGTGCATCTTTACCCATTCTCACTGAACCACTATTATAGTATTCAAAAGTCTCAAAAAATTTCTTGTCACCGGTCATATTGTGAGTGCAGCCACTAGCTATGATCCAGAAATCATTTTTACTAACTTTAGATATGAGTGCAGTTTCTACATACTTTTCTTCATCATCATCTAAATAATCTTTTACTATCACAAACACCATCTCGATGTCTTCATCAGATTTGGTGTTAGTATCATCATCTTTCCATTTTTATAGGTAACTGGCCTTCTTTCCTTTGTCCTTGTAGTCACGGGTATCTCTTCTTTCTAATTGTCAGTTGCTTCTGTAATCACCTCTGTCATACTTCTTTTCAAATGACCTGTCATTACTTCTATCATCTTTTCTTCTATTAGGACATCTTGCAATAAAGTGTCCAATCTCTTTACAATTAAAACAAATGAATGGAATTTACCTTTGCCTATCTTCATTCTTCTAGCCATAAGTGCTTCAATTTCATCAAGGTCTTCTACTTTCAATAAAACTATCTTTTCTCATAGTGTGTTTATGACTTGATTTACTTATTCTCAAAAAAGATTTGAATGCAGACTCTATGTTTGGTAAGACACTATTATCAAAGTTGTTCATCTCAAATGAAATCAGTTTTCCATTCAAACTGTCTATAGTAACATTTCTATTTGCTACTGCTCTCATTTCTTGTATGGAAGATACTCTAATATCATAAGTAGGCAGTAAGGTTCTTAGAGTTTTACTTACCACTATATCTTCTTCTAGTACACCTCTAACTCCTTGGATAGCATTGACTACCTCTTTGATTCTTGTGTTGTATTGTGTGATGTTTTCACCTTCTTTCATTTTGAGATCATCAAAATTTCCTCTAAATCTTTCTACCTTGGCTCTCAAAACATTCTTGTCACCACCATGTACAAGCATCAATTTGTCCCACATCTTCTTTGTAGTCTTGTAGGTTTTGACATCTTCAAATTCAGCATTAGAGAGTGAGGAAGAAAGCTCTATCATCATGCAGTTCTACTCATGCTTCTCTTTCATTTGTTCAACTATGGGTGCTCTTGTGAGAAACACATATTTAGTATCTATGTATTGAGTAACATCATTTCCAATACCTGATAAGTGGAGTCTTATTCTTCTCTGCCATGAAGCAAAATTGTCTTTATTTAACTTGGGCACATCTTGTATATTCATCATGTCATATTTAGCTTAGGTCTTGAAATCTTCCTTCTAAGCACACAAGCTCTGATACCAATTGTTAGTAATAACTGAGAGGGAGGGGGTGGGGGGGTGCGGGGGGGGGGGGGGGGGGGGGGGGGGGGGGGGGGGGGGGGGGGGGTGAATCAGTGGCCTCAAAAATTAATCCTTAAATCAACCGTTCAAAACTTATTACCACTTTTAAGCCTCTAGTTATATTTAGTCCTACAAGATGAATGCCTTGAAATAATTATAAAAATTTACTACTTGTAGGAATGCTTTCTAAAACCTTCTTCTGTATGTTTACCGATAAGAACTCTTCTATTTACCAAGACACAGTAAATAGCTAGAGTATACCGATCAATCCATAATTGCATATGTGAAATGTAAAATAGTAAAGTAATGAAACATAAACACATAACACAAGTATTTTTAACATTGAAACCCCGTTAAGGGAAAAACCAATGGGATCGGTACCCCAAATTTTCACTCTTCTTAAGTGAGATCAGTTAAGAGCCAACCCTGTTAAAGGTTACAAATACACTGTTAGGTGTGACCTTGTTAGAGGATTTAAAAGATAGTTTGTCACCTAGTATCTGGCATCTAATGCTACCATCCTTGATCAAACACTCACTTGGCCTGTCAATAGGTTTCAGGCATATCCAATGCTACTTTCTATGATCAATATTTTGATAATCCTTGGGATGCATCTCAATTACAAAATACATTTAATTCCTACTTGGTTAAGAGACTTGATGCTTCAATGGTTAAACTGAAACATTTAAGTGATTTGTTCACACATACAACTTGAATTGTAGATTTTTAGATCTATTGTAAGTGCATTACCTCTTTGATCAATATAATCAATTCAATATCTTTTCTCCACACTGTTCTTCTCCGTGATGCTTCTTTACTATCTGTTGGTGTCTATAGAATCTAGCTCTTTCCTCAGCTTGTTGATCAGGTCTGAATGAAGACTTTTTTCTCCTTCAGAATCTCTTCAGCATCTATTTTCCCTTCTCTTGTTCACCCCACAATCCATAATGAATTGGGTTTGTCTCTTTATAGACATGATTCACCATTTCTTGGCTTTCTTGATTCTTGGCGTGATCCACAATTCTTGCCAATTAGATTTAAAGAAAACTCAAGTTTGATCTCAAAGAGATCTTCTTGCCAACTAGACAAAGTAGCCTTAAATCCTTTACTTATCCTTGGCTTTATCTGGTCAATTAAAACAATGATAAGTAATAGTTAAGTCTATTTTAAGCTCTTAACAACTAAGCATTTTTTCATTTCTAAACTCTCTGTTCTATCGGTCAACACTCCAGTTAGTCATCGGTGACAACTGATTGTTCCATCAGTGTGACTTCAGTTGTCTTCAGTATCTCCGTCCCTCATGCAACACTGTAATTCTATCTGTCTGGTTACACTATTGTTTTCTCATCGGGTAACACTATGACTTTCCTCATTGGTAATGTTGTGCTTTTTCTCATTGGGTAACACTGTGACTTTTCTGTTTTACTCTAACCGTTAGTGTATACAGTCACTTTGTGAATACTTGACTTATATACATTACTGATAGTATAGCCTTTGATTTATTGGTTCTTTGAAGTCTTTGGTAGTATTTTGATTACAATATAGATTATATTAAGTTGACATCAATGACAATACAATACATTAAATGATTTAATGTATACTGTTAGCAATCGTGACTGTGTGTCTATTGAACTGGGGCAGGTGAATTCTGAATGAATCTCTTGATGTAATTGAAAATATCTTGGTAATAGGAGGATGTTAGGATTCATGTATCTCCCTAGGTTTTTTAGGATTTTCATCATGCTATTGATAAATTTATGAGATATTTCATCATGGATGTTGAGTTCTAGTAAGCCCTGCAGAGGAATATGGTCTTTTTCTTCAACTTCTCTGATTTGGAACATGAGACTGGCATCCATCTGATAGGTTCCTAGGTTGGTTTGGGTCAAGAGAACTTCATTCGGATAATTGTAGCCTATGATCATCCTCTTTAATTTAGGCTTGACATTAATATTGATTTGGTTGTTCAACCCTTTCCATGGTATCCATAGTTGGCTGAAATCCATGGTCAACCATTCTCTCAAACACTTGGTCCATTCTCAGCTCAGTAGCGTTCCATAAGTTGTGGGGATATCAACTATGTGCACATCAACATTTTCTTGTATCCTGGCTGAGCAACCAGTTGGATATGTATGTCCTTGAGTACACCAATTACCTTGAATTCTATCTTGTCAAGCTAAATCACCACTATGTTCATGGTTTGCAAAATCATTCATAGTTTTAGATAAATGGATAAAGGCATGAAATTACACGAAGCCTCGAAATCAGTTAGGAAATTATGTAAGTTTTTTTGAAATATACGCAGACTAAGTAGGAATGGTGGTACCTCTATCTTGTCTTTTAACATCACCAAAAAATATTTGGAAGTGTCAAGACATTGGAGGTAGTCTTCACGTTGCTAGCCATTGTACCTTGCCTCGAATGGTCCAAGGATTTAAGGAGGGATTCTCTATGAGAAGGGAAACCTTGAAGCATTTTGAATATGGATATGTTCACCTTATTTTTCTTCAATTATTTGAATGCACTGTATTTGTCATTTGACCACACTGAGATCCTGTAACCAGCAAACATGGTTGTTGGAGGTAGTGTAGGAGCATTCAGTCCTCTAGGTAGCACAATATTATTGCTTTCCCAAGGATCTAGTGGAGTTGGTTGTTTACTCAAAGGTATGCCATCAGGCATTGGTTTCTTTCTACTTCATAAATTTCTATGATTTCCTATGATCATTTGGGAAGGTGTGAACTTCACAGTATTTAGGCTCATTCTCTTTCTAGAATGGGAGAAAAAAATCTTCTTCTCCTATATAGGTGTCTAAACTTTCCTTGTTTCTAGACTCATAGGAGTCAAAAATCATGGCGTTGAACTAGATGGGTGGCTCCTCTAGATTCTAAGGATACTAGTTATGGGAGTTTCTTCCATATCTGTCATTGCCTTGGTGTAGATTTCAAGCCTTGAAAACATTAGCCTCCAATGCCTCATAGGAATTAGCATTATCCACCGGTATGCTACCATTGTTGGGTCAAGTGCTTCATGGTCTATTGGGCCTCTATTTCCCAAATGGTTTATCCTATGTATTTTAATTATTGTAGGTGTTGAAACTCCTATTCTGATCTAGGGGGTAAGTATTTGAACCAGTAGGTGTCCCTTAGTATCCACTTTGGTTTGGAGAGGGATTAAACTTCATTCTGATGAGCTCACTTATGAGTTAGGATAAGGTTTTCTTCATGGCATCCAACTCAGAGGCCATGTGAGTATCAGGTTGAGTTTGGTGCACAACCCTCTTCTCCACAAAAGTTGTTTTATGAGACTCGTAACTGGGATAGGTGATGGATGTCAGCAGGTTTGCGAATGGATGTGCCAAAATTGGATTTAGAAAAGGTGTACATGAGTAGCCAAAGCTTGACTACTTCTTGAAAATGGATGTGGGGCAGTGATGTTATTCATGGTGGGCACAGTCATGAATTTCCATTCTTGCATGTCCATTTATTCTATGAACATGATGCCCTCATTGTACACCCTTTCCATTGTGTCTCTATCCATGGGGGGGAGTCTTCTTAGAAAAATTGAATTGAAGGGGTCTAGAGCTTTGAGGTAAATTTGTATGATGGATGCCTTTGGTATGGTGTAATGAGCTTCCAAGTTTTGATGCATCTTCTGGAAATGATGATTGAACATGGAAATGAGATCCTTAGGATCTTTTCTTGTTGTTATGAACTAGTGATGTGTCGTAGCAGGGTCCATTTACAACTTAAATTGATTAAGAAATTTGGTTTAAAAATAGAGCCATGCAGAGATAGATCCCCGTGGTAGGTTTAGGTACCAGTTGTATGCAAATTCCCCCAAAGTATATGAGAATAGATGACAAAAAAAATCTTGGTGGGTAATCTCCTTGCGGTTACAAATTTATTTGAAGGCTCAGATGTGCTCTTCTATTGTCCTTGATTCACCATATATGAAACATGTGGAAATATTTTCTAGATTTATGAGCAATTCATGGACCTTCCCAATGAAGTTTAATGGTGAGATTTGTGCGATAGGAAGAAAGACATTGGACAATTTTGCTATAAATTCTGATTTTACAAGTTTTGATTTTGGTTTATGGCTATGAGAATAGTTGGGACAATGATATGTGATTGTTGTCCAAGAAGATTCTGAGACTCAAAAGAATGGTGAGAGGAATTATCTCTTTTCTTCCCTTTATCGCTGTGAGCTCTCTGGTGGTGAGTGAATTCAAGGAAATCACCTCTTTTCAAAGATGATCTAAGAACTTTCTTGGACCTTTTTGGAGAGAAAGATCCAATGTTATCTAGATTTTCATACTTGAGGCCCTCCTTCTAGTGCCACTTATGTTGAGCGGTGTTTTTACGTAAGTCAATTGCTAGGATCTTGAGATTCGATTTCCTCTCTTGAAAGAATAACGAAGTTATTCCCAAGGTTCTCTGGGGTCATGGTACCACATGATTGATTACCTATTTGAACATAAATGTGAATTTTTTAGGAGGAGGGCTTTGCTGGTACTTTGAAGACATCAAACTAAAAAACAAATTTGAGTACTTTTTTGGTTTTTTCCAATTTATCAAAGATTGTAATAAACTAAGGATGCAAATTTCAATTTTAATGATAATTAATTTTAGATTTATTGTAGAAATTAAAGGGAGTAAGGTAACAAGAAATGAACTAATTTGCTGAAAATAAAATCCTAATGGACGTAAACTATTTTTTGATCCTTCCTTGGGAATTTCATGATGGAGAGATTTGGAACAAACCCACGAAGTGTAAATTAGACAATATCAAAATTCTATACCCAATAGATGCAATCATTTGGAAATAAAACATATTCACTTGTGCAAAATTTTCAAAACCTATAAAATCATGAAGCCACCAAGATGTGTGCACACATGACACATATTTATCTTTGAGACCAATAGATGATCCTTCACATACATTTGTCACAATTAGGTAGATGAACAACAAAAACCTCCAATTTAAAGAAACACAGATTTGAAATACAATAAAATAGTTGGCTCTTTGAAAAAGGATGAACAAGCTTAGACACATTCATCTATTTCACATAGATAGCAGAAAATATCACACCATGAATGAAACACTAATTGTAGATCTTTATTGCATCAAGAATTTGACCCTATTACATTACTTTTGAATACAATATATAGAGTTGTGATCTACAAATGCTGAATGTCAAAATTAGGGCATCAGAGACTCTAAAAACAATGAAAACAAACTAAACCTAAAGATTTTCTAAAGGAAACTATTGCTAACTGGTACTAAATAACTTGCATGGATTTTAACTACATTTACAACCAGTTTTCCCATGTAAAAGGGATCAAATTTTCTGAGAGAGAGAGAGAGAGAGAGAGAGAGAGAGAGAGAGAGAGAGAGAGATCCACGAGTCCTTGCAAAATGAGCTCTAGTTAGGCATCCATATGATCTAAATTTTACATTTCATGCATAAAGTAATCTCGCTGGAAAAAGCCCATAAATTCGGACCCCAACCTTTGCACCAAAAGTTTCCAAGTATAAATTCGACTAAGTGTTGGAACCAAAATAGGAGACCTCAAAATTTTGGCCTTTTCGGAGGCTGTAAGGCCAAGAATGCCAAAAGGCCAAAAAATGAGAGGGCCAAAAGGGTCAAAAGGCCAAGATGCCAAGAGGGCCAAAAGGCTGAAATGCCAAAAATCTATCCTTTCACAAAAATGGCTAAGTATGAAAAACTGCATTTCTAAAAAATGGTTGCCTGGTTTTGAACAGTTAGTTAGGGACCACTTTCGAATGAGGATCTTGCAGCCTCTGCACTATTTCTTACACTTCCTCATAGTTGATTTCCTTCCTCTTCACTTTATTGATGTGTCATTCTCACTTCTCTTTGAAAATGGTCAATTCATATGTTAAGAACTTGATCTCTTCATCGTGCTCATATATCCTCTACATGTCTTCCTTTGAATAGAATAGTTGGTTCAGGGACTCTTTGGTGCTAACACCTACCAGAATATCTCTAAATTTTTGTATCTTCTCTTTTACCATGTGTAAGATTTTTTTTGTTGATCTTCATACAGTTCTAAGCCAATACCTATGAAGAAACCTTTTATTTCTTCTACCCATTCCATAACTTCTTCATCTTTTTCTAGTATGCAGGCTAGACACTTTTTGCAAACCTTAATTGATTTGGATATGTTATTAATTCAATTTTTGAAGTTGTCTAGCTCTTCTCCCTCATATATATTAACCAAGATTTGGAAGTGTTTCTTCTTGATTATCTTGAGGTCTTGGAGGGTAGCTTTCCATTTGGTTACTTTAGAATATAATACCTCCTCACTCTCCATTAGATCAATCAAATTTGTGGTTTCAATCAGAATGCCACTGTAAGGATTAAAAACTAGTCTAACAACACCTTCTCCATACTACTCAAAATAATTCTTCCAGCAAGCACTTGCCTAAATGAAGGAAGGGGTTATACCTACTGGAAAGTCTGGATTAGTTATCTTTTCTCTTATGGCTTATAATGAGGCCTTTAGGCAACTTGGGTTAATGGGAACCACCATCTTATGAATAAATTTCTTAAGAGACTCATTCTTCTCCGTTAAATACTTGATGATTTATTAGTCTTTTCTCATAAATCCTAGTGAATTCTTAAGCCCTAGGGCTCCCAGTGTCTTACTTCTTTCCCTGGTTGGATCGCCTAAGTCTACCTCTTGACATGTATAATCCTCAGATTTTACTTGTGCTTGAGAGGTGCTAATGGAAGGAAGTTCCACCTATGCCTTCTAGCAACCCCTGGTGTCTTAAGTGACATAGGATATGGTCCTTGCTAGGATATTGACCTCTTCTTGATGGAAGGCCTTCCCCAGGAATTCCATACTTGTGTCTTCTCCTTCCTCTTCATAAACATATGTTATTCTCCATGGCTGAATCTGTTTAGTAAACCAAGTAGGTTTACTAAAGGTTGTAATTAGCTCATATGAGGCGATATGGAGGACCAAGGCCAATATTTGTGATTTAGGGGCCACCTCCTCTTCTACATCTCCCCCATGTTCACCTTCTCCCATACCTTCTCCCTCATGGACTTCTTCCTCATGACTTTCTCCTTCTCTTTTCTCTTCTTCTCCCTTCTCTTCTTCCAAAGTAGTATCCTATTCATCTCTATCTTAGCCTTGAGACCTAGATGAACTAATTAATACATCTATGTTAAGGCCAGTCATGACTCCCAATGTGGTTTTGAAGGGATATGCACCTTCTATTCTTATTGAAACTTTGGGAGCTAGGATGAATCAAGGAAAAGGAACCAATGGTGGTGGAATAGGCGTTGGCATCATTGGTGGCGGAGTAGAAGTAGAAGGAGGCATAATTGGCATGGGTGTTGGGAGAGAAGGTGGTGGAGTTTGAATGGGAGGTGGGAGATAGGTTGGTGGAGTTAGAATGTGGGGTAGTGGAGTTGAGGTTGAACTCTCTCCTACAACATTACCTCCTTCTATACTCTGGGCAGCAGTGACATCTTGAGTTTCTGGCCCTTGGCCAGTAATAAAGTCCACTCTTATGACATAATTGTTTAGTGTGAGATTAGTGAATTGGTCTGGAGTGGAGTTAAGATCACTTGAGGCTAGATGAGTTTCGGTGTTACCTTTTCAATTCTCATTGTTGATTCAGGTGTATCTGACCCCTAGTCTACAAAGTCCTTTGGGCCTTCATAATCAAATATCTGGAACTCATTTGAGCATAGGGAATCCATAGGATTATCCTGATCTTTTGGATCCTTTGTATGGTTTTTTGTGATCTCATTCTTCCTTAGAGAGTCCTCTTGAGGTCTCATCCTTTTTTACTAAGGTTACCTCTTTCTTTCTGGGGTCCTCTTGTACAACTTCCAATCGCAGAGAGGCGGAAGCTTTTTTTTTTTTATATAAGTCTTCTTCCCTTCTCTAGTTGGTGTTGGAGCACCTAGGCTATCCTCAAAGCCCTAGAATGTTTTGGCTTGTACCTAAATCTAGCCAATTCAGTGTGTGTTTCATTTTTTCCTTAGGTCTTGCAAGGTGTGGTACTAAGTGGATTGATAGTTAGTGTCAAATCCAACCTACTTTAGTTAGTTTTGCTTTAATGCATATTTTGGCTTGAGTAGGGAAAATGAGTCTAAATGTGTCCTAGACCTTGGAATAGTAAGAAATATTATTTTATAGGCTTTAATTATTTTGGTTCATTTAACTTCATGCATTAGAGGCCCTAAAAGATAGGTTGGAGCATAAATGCAAAGGTGCTCAAAAGTTGTCTTTACAACATTTGCAACTTTTTGCAAATGTTGCATGCAACTCGACAACATTGGATTATCCCCATTGTAGGAGTGGGGAATTAATGGATAAGGCCTAAAAAAATGTTAGAAGGATCTTAAGGTATTTTTTGGATCATTTCCTGAGCTAGTTGATCATGTAAGCAAGTTTTGAATAGCAATAGAACTCTGCAATTCTAGTTTTAGCAACAGTCAAGCATTTTGAGTTACAAAGCATTTACATGGATTTAATTGACCATTTTAATGTTTTTATTGTGTTGATTAGTTATTTCTAAGACTTTTTCATTGATTTTTCAAGTACTCTAGAGTTTATTTGTTAGCATTTGTAAATTGGTTATGTTTTAGGGAGTCTTCTGGTCCAGTCCAGAGTAGTTTGTATTTTCATGGCTCTCCCATGAAATCCAACTGTAGGAAACTCCTAAGGGTGGATTATTGTTTTAGGGGATCCTATTTAAAGTGTAAATAGATTAGGATGATTCATGAAGAGTTGAGTAGCTATTTTTAATGTTATGCCCTAGGTGAGAAAGGTCTGTCCAGCTAGGAGTGTAATAGAGAAAGAATCAAGTGTCATTGTAAAGGTGTGTGTGAGAGAAAGAAACCAAGTGATTTTCTAGAAGACTTAGGGTCTAAATGAACCATTTTATGAGCTTAGGTACTATCTAATCCATCTTGATATATTTCTAGCAAGAAATCAGTTTCTTACTATCAATGCTTGAAAATAGGCCTAAAAGACCTACATTTCAGGACAGTAGAGTACAGATGGTTTGTGGAGTTAAAACCTTGAAAATGCTTGAGGTCTTGAAAAGGGTATCTAAATCCAAAATTATTTTTTAGGGTTATGTGGAATATTTTAGCAAGAATCTAGAAAAACCATCTTGATAGGGATAATTGGGCTACTAGGCCTAATAAGATCAAAAGCATTGTGAAGGTGGAAATATATCACTTAGGGATTGAAGACCCATTAAATGGGAGAAATAGGATGAAAAATATGTTTCTTGATGTTTAACATGACCTTTGTAGAACTTATAAGAATTTTTGGGAAAGTTTGAGCTTGGAATCATCCAAGGAAGCATAGAGACAAAGTGTACTTTTCAATGGTGAAAATCTTTCAAGATTAAGCACAGAGCAACTAAATATTAGTGTGGAGTTAGAATAGTCTTAGGGTGAAGAATTAAGAATTTAGTGGATTCTAGGAGTGAATTAGGATCCCAAGTAGACTAAAGCAAGTTAAGTCCTTAGTTGAGAAAATGCAAGAAAATCTTGGAAAACTTCTATCAGATTGGTATCAGAGCTTATTGATCAGACTTGTGGTTAATGTTTCAACCAAAAGAATCAATTAGAGACTCAAAAATGGTGACTAATACTAAGCTTTCTAAGAAGGTAGATGAACAAGAAGTGGAGAATATAATACTGTGATATAGGTTGGCTCAATTGGAGAAAAAATTGGATGAAGTTGATGTGAAAGAAGATGAAGTGAAGGACAAAGTTGAAGGGAAAGGCAAGGATATTTCCATTGATGATGAAGTACCTGAAGCTAACCCTATCCTTACTAAGGAGCCATTCTTGAAAGATCTAAAGGCTATGAGTGGAAAATTACTAGAAGGAGTTCCAATCTTTACTAGAATTATGGATCCATAGATGGTCCTTGACTGGATAGAGGGGCTAGAAAACCATTTTGAGTGTGATGGTATCATTGAGGCTCAAAGGGTGAAGGTTTCAAAAGCTAGAGTGAGAGGGTCTGCACTCAATTGGTGGAAATTCATCCAAGATGAGAAAGAGAAGGAAGAAAAGAGGTCCATTGCTTCATGGAAGGATATGGTTGCAAAAGTTAGAGATGCTTATATCCTTGAGGATTATGAAATCCAATTGCACAAAAGAAGACAAGGTCTAAGATAGAAGGACCTAGATGTAAACTCATACACTAAAGAATTTCAGAGACTTTGTATGAGGTCAAGAGTAGCAGAGGATGAGAAAGTGAAGGTAGAAATATATCTTAATGGGATTAAATTGACCAGTCAAGATGAGATGAGTCCCTTGAATCCAAACATAGTTTAGAAGTGCCACCAAATTGAATCAAGGTTGAAGACAAGCTAAAGAAGAAACAAGATTCAAGCACCTCCAGAGAAAGAGAAAAAAAAAAGACAAAGAGGTGGATATGGTGGAAGAAATTTTGAATCCTAGAGTCAAGGAGAGGTTAAGATTACTGAACAACAAGAAGGAAAATTTAATAGAGGAGGTAAAAATAGAGGAAGGAACTCTAACAATAGAGGAAGAGGCAGTAGCGAAGGAAGAGGAAACATTTTTTCCAATATGAAGTGTTATCACTGTAATCAATTAGGAGATCCTACATATAGGTGTCTAGAGAAAGGAAATAACTCTCAAGGAGGTGAAAAAATAGTAAACTATGGTCATGAGGAAACAAGTGGTGAAAAAAAGAACCCTGAAGTGCAATTAGAATCAGAGGAGGGAGAGAATCTCATGATGAGAAGAACTATGATCAAAGAGCCATTGATGGAAGAATTCAGTCAAAGGAGAGCACTATTTAGAGTAAAGTGTAAGATGACGGGTAAAGTGTAAAGAGTCATAATAGACTCAAATTCTACTGACAACATAGTATCAGAGGAAGCAGTCAGCAAGAAAAAAATAAGAGCATACCCCACACGAATCCCTATAAGGTGACTTGGTTGAACAAAGGGAAACATGTCCTTGTCAATGAACAAGCTTGGGTTGAGTTCTCAATTGGGAGATATAAGGATAATTTTTTATTTGATGTCTTACCTATGGATGCATTTCACTTTCTCCTAAGTGGACCAAGACAATTTGAAAGAAAGGTCATCCATGATGGAGTGAAAAATTCACTCTTTCAAGAAGGACAATGTGACATACAAAATCTAGTTAATGTTGGAGGATGAAGAATTAAAGACAACTAGTCCTAATGTTCTCATGGTGAGTGAAAAGGATTTCTTAAAGGCTTTAGAAGAAGGAGAAGGAGTTGGGTTTGCGCTAGTGT
Source organism: Thuja plicata (assembly GCA_018584345.1). Classification (NCBI taxonomy): domain Eukaryota; kingdom Viridiplantae; phylum Streptophyta; class Pinopsida; order Cupressales; family Cupressaceae; genus Thuja; species Thuja plicata. The sequence continues at coordinate 1,124,464 of MU223675.1, read as the reverse complement.
TAAAGCTAATGGAAGTTGCATACAAAATAGAGAAGAGGATGAAGCTCCCTAAAGAAGGCCAAGAGATGTTGCAGAGATATGAAGGTATAGTTAGTGATGGGAAACCATCAACCCTACCCCCTAAGAGGTCAGTAAGCCATCAGATAGACCTAATAAAAGGAGCTACCCTGCCCAATAAGGCAGCCTATTAGATGACCCCTTAATAGAATGAGGAGATTGCTAGAAAAATCTAAGAGCTCCTTGAACAAGGCATTATAAGAAAGTGTATTAGCCCATGTGCCATGCCCACTGTCCTAGCACCCAAAAAGGGAGGAACTTGGAGGTTATGTACAGACTCCAAAGAAATCAATAGGATTAAAATAAGGTATAGATTCCCTATCCATAGCATAGAATACCTAATGGACTATCTAGGAGTAGTAAGGTACTTTACAAAGATAGATATAAAGAGTGGCTATCATCAAATCAAGGTAAATGAAGGGGATGAGTGGAAGAAAGCTTTCAAAACCATAGAAGGAATATATGAGTGGCTTGTAATTCCATTTGGACTATCAAATTCCCTATATACATTCATGAGATTCATGAATTAGGTCCTCGAAGACTACATTGGAAAGTTTGTAGTAGTTTATTTAGATGATATACTCATCTATAGTAAGACAAGATAAGAGCACCGCAAACACTTAGAAATTATTTTTAAGAATTTGTAGGATGAGAAGTTGATGATCAACTTAGAAAAGTGTGAGTTCATCAAGACAGAGCTAGTATACCTTAGTTTTTTACTATCTCAGGGTAACCTAAAGATGGATCCAAGCAAGGTGGAAACCATTCTTGATTGTCCTGCTCCAAGGACAACAATAGAAGTAAGGAATTTTCATGGTTTGGCTCAATATTATAGAAATTTTATCAAATAATTAAGTATAATTTGTTCTCCCATGTTAGACACTAGAAAAGGAGGCATGAAGACTAAGTTTGTATGGAATGAACAAGCTGACCATAGTTTTGAATTGTTAAAGAAAAATATTGCTACACAACCTATTTTTTGTTTTTCAAATTTTTGAAAAGTTATTTATAGTAGAGTGTGATGCTAGCAATGTGGCAATTGGTGTTGTCTTAATCCAAGAGGGAAGACCAGTGGCTTTCCATTCTAAGAAGTTGAGTGAAGCTAAGAAGAAATATTCTTATTATAACCTAGAGAGGTATGATCTAGTTTAGGCACTAAGAAAGTGGAGACACTACCTACTTCCAAATCTGTTCATAGCCTATTCAAACAAACAAGCATTAAGTTTCTTGTACTCTCAAGACAAGCTCAGTCGTAAGCACATGAAGTGGGTTGAGTACCTACAAGCATACACATTCAATATAAAACACAAGAAGGGATTGCAGGACAAGCTTGTAGATGCCTTGAGTGGAAGAGACCTGCCTATTCAGGAGATACAACTACATAGCATGGGGATAGACAACCTCAAAGATCTCTATGGTGAAGATGAAGACTTTGCAGACATTTATAAGGTATGCCAAGAATATAGGAATCACTTTCATAGTAAATATTATGAATATACTTTGTAGAGTGATATACTATTTAAAGGGAGTTACTTATGTATCCCTAGAGGGTCTATAAGGGAGAATTTGATTCAGGAGAAACCAAATGGTGCACTTAGTGGCCATTTTGGGGTTAATAAGACATAAGAACTACTTTAGAGATTTTACTTTTGGCCCAAGATGAATGTGGATATTAGGAGGTATGTTGAGAGTTGCGTTGTGTGTCAGAAGGCCAAGGGAACATCCACTAATGCTGGCCTATACCAACCACTTACTATTCCAAATAGACCATGGGAATGCTTGAGCATGGACTTTGTAGTTGGGTTTCCTAATTCAAGACATGGAATGGATAGTGTCTATGTGAAAGTGGACAAATTATGTAAGATGACACCCTTTGTACCCTACAAGACAACCAATGATGCCAGTCAAATAGATTCTCTATTATTTAAAGAGGTATTCAGAATACATGGATTGCCCTTGAGAATTGTGTCAGACAGAGACACCAATTTTATGAGTCATTTTTGGAAGAATATCTGGTAGAAGTTAGGCACTAACTTATCTTTTGGATCTACATACCATCCTTAGACTGATGGTCAAACTGAGGTAGTCAATATGAGTCTTGGTAATCTCCTAAGATTCTCAACAAAGGAGTATGGTTAGACATGGGACCAACTCATAGGCCAAGTTGAATATGCCTATAATGATACTATGAATTGCAACACCCCAAAATTGGCATCTTGCAACTCTAACCAATCTTGTTGCATTTGTTATTCTTCTAGATCACCAAAGTCCTATTATACTAGGCAATTCTGAGTTTTCACTGACTCTACTCGACCTGAGTATCAAATGCAGAAAATCCTAAATCTGTATTAATCATACATCATATTTAATTCCTAAATATCTATTTGGATAAACAAACCCTATGATCGAATTAATTTAATTAATAAAGTCCTAGCACTTTAATTAAATTAAATTCACCCTCTTTAGCTGAGACACATGAAAAGGAATTAAATAATATTTAATTATTAAATAAATATCCTCATTTTCAATAATTGAATTTAATTATTCAGATAATTGAGAAAAAGAAATTATGAGGTCATGTTTATTTAATTAATTGAATATTCTATCAAAATTCTTATTTCTATTCAGAAATGGAAACTTTGAATTTATTGTGCTTTAAAGAGAAATAAAACAATTAAATTCAAATAAAACAATATTAAATCAAAGAGATAAAACAGTTAAAGCAGGAAGAAATGATTTATTGAATTCTTTTCATTAAAACTTTCTGTTTTTAACTGGCTTTTCTAGTTGTTTTATTTCAAAAAAGGAAAGTTTCTATTCTGATCCTTTTAGAGTCTATAAAAGAACTCTCATTCTTCATTCAAACCCCCTGATTACCCCCTAAAAACTTTACTCAAAATTGAATTCTTAGAATACTGAATTGTTGTCTCATTTTCTTAATATCATATAGATTAATTTCATATTGCAAATAGATAGCTTTCAATTTCTAGATTAATGACATTTAGCATTGAAATCATGTCTTAGCTTAAATCTCTCATGTTTCAATTTCTTAGCATAATCTTGCATTGCATTTCACTTATCATGATAAATCCTTCATTCTTAGATTGGTCCATGGTTGTGAGACTCTCGTCCTGAGATAAAATTCAAAAACCCCATCTAGATAGAAGGCAACAGGTCGAATCACGCAGACAGCCAGGATGAATAACTCATATTCAGTCTTGTTTGTACCTAGTGAAGAAGGACTATGTTGAAGTGTGTGGTTGATTGAGAAGGCAAAAATTAACTCATACATTTCTGGTGCCCACCGTGGGGCAGGTATATTTTCTATTTGGCCTCACTTCATTTCATATTTTAACTTTTATGCATTCTGTCCATACTTCCGTATAGTCCCTATTTTAACTTCGTGCGAAATTTCTTTTCGGTTCACACAAACTTTCTACTTCTTCGCGTGGCTTAGAAAAGTTCTTCACACGATATAGAATTCTCTATCACGCGAAATTACAGTCCAGAGTTTCATTTTTTATATTTTATTGCCTCGGTTTTCTAACCACTTGCTATTTTCTGACATCTGTGATTCTCTGATTTTATCTTTTGAAACAGTATAATAGTGGTTTGCAGGACGCTGAGACAAAGAAAAGCCATTACAAACTTCTGACATGTTTATTGTAGGACGCTGATATGAAGAAAGGCATTTAAAAATACTAATGGGTTTCATTGTAGGATGTTTGTTGAAGACCTTGCTTGTTTTCACAATTTTCTTTATCTATTTTTAGTAGTTAAAACACACTTCGGTTGCTGCTTAAAATGAATCATTGCTTTGCGTGATTGAAGTGTCTTTTAGATTGTTAATCCCAAGAACTACATGAATGTATCCTCTCCCCTCGCCTTTATGGATCTTAGGTGTAAGATAAATTCATGTGATTCTTCTAGAGTGGCTACCTCCCAAGAGCTTTAGCAGAGCCAGTGAGAGTGGATGCCCAACCGGTAACAGGCTAAAGCCAAGCCCTTCCA
>MU223675.1:1060116-1084689 GCA_018584345.1 Thuja plicata | reverse complement strand
TAGAGATTAAAATTGCATTGTTATGCTGCTAGATTCATCATAGAATTACATTTCATATTATCTCATGCTAGTTTATTAGTTCTTATTTCATCTTTTAGAGTTAAAATGCATGCTTTTCCATCATTTATCTTGTTTTTAAATTAAAATCCTTCATGCTAGGTTGTATTAGTCACTGATTCATAGCATATTCTGAGGGCTAATATGTTGTTAATCACACTCCTCCTAGTTAGCAGGCAATAAGTCAATTTTAGTGGGTTCTATATGCTTTTCATGTTTTACTAACCCCTTTGATGCTAATATAATGACTTATTGAGTGTTTGTGTTGATTCTGACAGGTACCCATTTACACACACACATATAGTAGTAGACCTAATTCAGTATCTATAGGAGTTATCATGATGGCATATAGAATGGTTAAAGAGAATAATAAATACAATCTATGTGAAGTATTAGCACAAAAATTTCTGGAGAATGTAAAACTGATAAAGAAAGACAGATTGAAGACCTTCATATTTGTATGACTATTGATGCATATATACTTACACATTGAGCACAAATTTCCAGGCATGCACCCTAGTGGTTGGAGAAAAGGGATACCTATTGGAATATAAATATCTCACAGTTATAGAAGGCATAATAGCACATGGGTTGACAGTGATTTATTTTATATGATTAAGATTCTTCAGACGTAGATGAAGGGAAGATACAAGATACCTAAAGAATTATTTGAGAAGTACAAGGATACAATCAGTTTCATGGTTGAAACTGATTATGTATGCTTTGAGACAGTTATACTAAGGAAGAAATGGTGTTATCCTATGGGATATGAGGTAAGTTCTAAGGTATTAACTATACAAATTGAACATGTCCTAGCATCTAAGATAGGTACATCTTAGGAGAGAAGGGGAACCTATGAGGAAAAATCAGCTAAAGTAAGAGAGGAACTGGTGTAGGAGCACACCTAACTCAAACCCCCAGCACCTTATTTTTGACATGTACTAACTCTAGCCAAGTCACGAGAGTTTGTGTGGACCTTAGAAGGTCATTTTTTTTATTTCCCTAAGATGGATATGACTAGGTCAATCCATGTCAAGATAGGTTGCTTAGTTGGTTTCCTTTAGTTGTGTGTGTATGTGAGGTAATTGGTAAACCTATGGAAATCCAACCAAGGCATCGAGAACCTTGGATAAGCTTCTTGGTATCACTAGCACTCAGCCTACACTAGTGCCTAGAATCTTGACCTAAATTGCCTATAAACTCGACCTACACTGCCTAGCAGCTCGGCCTACATTGCCTACCAACTCGGCCTACACTGCCTATCAGATCAGACTACATTAGCTAGCAGCTCAGCCTACACTACCTAGCATCTTGGCCTACAGTGCCTAGAAACTTGGCCTACACTGCCTAGCAGCTCGGCTTACACTGCCTAGCAACTTAGCCTCGATTTGTGCATAGAAGCTTAGCATACATTGGTACCTACTAGCTCGACCAACACTGAAACTCAGTTTACTTTAGTGTTGCTTGGCAATATTTAGTCGTAACAACCTGTGAAAAGTGGATCTTGTCTTTTATGAACAATATGGTTAGTGTAACAGTTCCTGAAGAGATTCGTGTGAATGATTCGACAGCTAGGGTTGTTTCCTATGAGAGGATGGTTATTAATAACATCCTAAGCCTTCATTTTAGAGATCTAGAGAGTAGAGATTGAAGAAGAGGAGAAGCTATAGGAAAATTAGAGATTTGCAGATTATTGTACTATTTGGTTTTGTTTCCAGTAATGAGAAGTTGCAAACTATGTGTTTAGTGGATATCAAGTTTCTTTGTGGTTCCTTTCACATGGAAGTAGAATAGTTAATTTGTTTTCTATTTTGCAAGTTATTAGTTCTCACCCATTATGGGTTGTAAACATTAATGGCCCCTCGAGATTCCTGAATCCATGGTGAGAATCATGTATTGGAATGGAACTTGAGAGGATCCCTTATACATAGTTTCCTTTTTGTTTTCTGTAGGAGAAGCAACAACAAAGATTCTGGAGATCTTACCCTAGGTGAGCTTGGTAATAGTCCGGTTAGGGAAGAGAATGAAAGCAATGTTTAGAAAACATTGAATAAGTGAGTAGAATGAATCTATTTGTCTAGGTTTAGCAAGAAGGAGATGAAAAGAATTTTGATGGGGGATTGAGTCTTGAAGAGGAGGTAAAGTTGAGAGTGACTTACCTTAGTTTAGGGTTGTGAAAACCCTAAGAGATCTAGGAGAAAGATCTCAAAATAGGGCCAAGGTGGTTCTATAGAAGAAAGAAGACTCTCGTCCACATCATATTGGTATCAAAGCTTGAATTGATTGGGCTTGTGGTAAATGTTCTAGCCAACAGTATCAGTAGGTGAAAACAAGATGGTCACCAATGTAGAGCTTGAAAAGGAAGTAGATGAGTAGAAGAGAGTGATAGAGGATCAAAGGGAAATTAGTAGACTCCTTGAAGGAGCCAGCAACAAGAGAGGGAAGAAAAAAGTTGATGAAGAAGTCTTGATACCTAAACCAGACCCTCCCATGAATGAGGAGCGATTTCTAAAAGCTCTCAAAGCCCTAGGAGGAAATATTATTGAAGGAATCCCATTTTTTAATGGAAAAATGGACAATGAACTAGTTTTAAAATGGATAGAAGGTATTAAGAATCATTTTGAATGTGAGGGAATAACTGAAGCACAAAAGGTAAAAGTTGCAAAGTCAAGGTTAAGAGGTTCAACATTAACATGGTGTAAATACCTCCAAGAAGAGAGGGAGAAGATGGGTAAGAATCCAATTTCAAATTGGAAGGCCATGTTAAACAAGGTAAAGGAGCAATACCTACCTGAGGATTATGAAATCAAGTTACACAAGAAGAGGCAGAGTTTGAAGGAAAAAGATTTGGATGTGGCTACGTATGCTAAAGAATTCTAGAAGTTGTGATTAAGGTCAAGAGTCCAAGAGGATGAGACTATCAAGGTGGCTAGGTATCTTGGAGGCCTAAAATGGAATATCCAAGAGGAAATCAGTTTATGGACTCCCACAACCATTCATAAATGTTTCCAACTTGCATTGAAAGTGGATGAGAAGAACAAAATGAAATCAGAATCAAACTTCAGAGGAAGAGGAAGATGTAGAGAAGGAAGAGGACAAGGAGGCTATGGTGGAAGGGGATCTGATTCAAGGCAAAAAAGTGAGAAGAATCTCACTAAAAATCATGAAGGAAACTCAAATAGAGGAGGTTTCAACAGAGGTAGAGGCTCTAACACTAGTTGGAGAGGAAGGAGCATCAGCAATCAAGGAAGAGGAGCATCATACTTTGCCACCATGAAGTGCTACCACTGCAATCAGCTAGGACATCCTACCTATAGGTGTCTTGAAAAAGGTTCTACTTCTCAAGGAGGTGGAAAGAGAGTTAACTATGTCCAATAAGAATCAAGTTGCAGAAACAAGCCATCTAAGGTAACATTAGAATCAGAGGATAGTGAGAACCTCATGATAAAGAGGACATGAATCAGAGAGCCAAGAAAAGAATAACCAAGCCAAAGGAGAGCACTCTTTAGAGTGAATTGAAAGATCACAGGGAATGTGTGTAGATTCATTATTGATTCAGGCTCAACTGATAATATTGTTAGTGAAGAGGCAGCCACCAAGTTAAATTTTAAAAGAATTCCACATGAAAACCCATACAAGGTTACATGGCTCAACAAAGGACAACATGTGTTTGTAGGAGAACAAGCATGGGTAGAGTTCACTATTGGAAAGTATAAAGCCAAAGTTCTTTGTGACATTCTTCCCATGGATGCATGCCACCTTCTACTTGGAAGGCCATGGAAATTTGATAGGCAAGCCATGCATGATGGAACCAAGAATGCATACTCATTCTAGAAAGATGGGGTGACATTGGTGCAAGAGCACCAAGGTTCTGATTAAAGGCCATGAACCAAACAAGGAGGAATATGAAGGAATGGAGGGTACCTAATGGTAGTAATAGGTCCAAGGGGATCCTCAATGATGCACATAATGTTAACTATAATGTATTGGCTCCTATAATGTTTTGATACCATGAAATGGTATTTGCACTTAAGGAACAAGTCATATCCTTGAAGGGATTAAATGAATGTAATAAGGACCATTAGTGTCCATAGGTGTCTTAGGATATTTTTTATTATAGGAATGGTGAAATTAAGTCTCCTAGGTGTTTGGAACCCTTTGGAGTTCTTCAAATCCTATTTACAAAGGTTTTAGAGCATTTTTTTAGTTTAAAAATTTAAATATTTGAATTATAACGGCTAATATCCATTTAGGAGGGAAATAGAGTTTCATTTTTTAAAACACTTAACTACTCCCTCAAAAAAAATGGAATAGGTTGGGGAAGTTAAGTTTTAGTTCCCTATTTATATTTGGGACTCCATTGTACAAAGAAGAAGATCTGGATTGTACGGACAATACAAGGACATTAATGAGAATACAAGTTTGATTACAAATTTTGATGTTCTATGTATTTTTGAGGGTTAAGAACTTGTTGCTTAGTTTTTTTTGGTTTATGTTGGAATAGTAAACAATCTAAGACCATCTAATTCTCTGAAAAATGCATTGAGAGTTATTTTTCATGACTGTACTGTCATTTCCAGCAAGTTAAAATTTAGATTTTGTGAAGTTCTTCATCTATTTTGTAGTTAGTTTGCAACTTTGATCCTTTCCATGGAATAAAAGGCCTAGAATCCATGGAGGGAGGATAATAACCATGTACTATAAGTTATAATATTGATTCTTGTAGAGATTTGAAGGAATGAAGTGATCATAGGTTGATTTGAAAGATGATTTTTGGTGAAATTGATGGCACAAGTGTAGCAGCCAATGATCCATCCAAATAAGGGGTATCTTTGGTGAATAAACTATTGGTTATGTCTGGAAGTGATTGGAGACAAGACATTGAGGAAGCCTTAGTATTAAGGGTTTGAAATGAGTGAATTTGGGGATTTTGATGCTAATGAAGATTTGGGTCTAATTCCTTTTGTATTTAGGGGTTTTGAGTAATTTCATGTTTCTTTCCAAGAGTTGAGCCATTGGGAGCATGTTTATCATATAGTTGCTTTGTAAATTGGGGTCTTTTTATGCATTTTTAAGGCCATAGTGTGAGGACAGTCATATATGGTCCAAAGGAGTCCATAGAAACCTTTTATTATGTGGTGTAAAAGGATAAAGGGTATTAGAATATTCAATTTATTTTGTTAGTACTTTGGTTAATTTCAAAGTTAACTGCAAATTACTCTTGCTAGAGGGCTACAAGGAAGGCTATTAGGCCTATTGGTAGTTTGGAGTAAAACCAATGGCTAGGAGTGTTGGGTTGGGTCTAGAACTTTTAAAAAACTTTAATACACCCTAATACCATCCAAATACACCAAATATATCATTGGTTTGAACCTAGAGTAACCTTGGGTGAATTGAGTCTCTTGGAGTTAGTATGCACTTGGAAGGGTAGTTCATTGGTAGTCCAAATTTGTGTATCTCTTATCTTTCTTATCAGTCCACCAACCTTTCCATTGCATAAAGTGGTATCAGAGACACAAGTAGATTAGGGAAGATGTCTAAAGGAGAGGAGGAGTTTCCTACAAGATGAAAAACATAGAGTTGGCCAGGATAGTCAAGGAGTAGTTGGCAGACAATAGGAAGTTGAAAGCAACATTGGAACAAATGGAGAAAGAGAACCATGAGAAGGATAGAATGATGACGAACATGATGGAGAGGATCTCAGCACTAGGGAAGAGGGACAAGAATATTAGATTGGATGAGGGAGAAGAAGAAGAAGTACCCCAAGAGGAAGAGCAATTAGATCATGAGGATGAGAGGATGGCTAAGTTGGTGAAAGCCATAAAGAATGGAGATTCAAGGGTAAGGACAGAATTACCAATGTATGGAGGGAAGATGGATGATGAGGAACTAATAGATTGGTTCAGTGCAATTGAGAATTGCTTTGAGTGTGAAGGAATAGAGGAGAAGGACAAAGTGAGGATTGCAAAGTCTAGGTTGAAAGGACATGCATTGCTATGGTGGGATTGTGTTTAGGTAGAAAGATGGAAGAATGGGAAACCCAAGATCACATCTTGGTATATCATGATGGATAAGATGAAGGAAATTTTTTCGCCAAAGGATTATAGAGTGCAATTATACAAGAAGTTTAGAGATTTTAGATAAAAGGATATGGATATGCAAAGGTACACTGAGGAGTTCCATAAGTTGGATATCAGAATAGGGCATGAAGAAGAAGTGGAAGAGAAGATAGCAAGGTACATGGGGGGGCTAAGGTTCAACATTCAGGATGAACTTAGTCTTACTACCCCAAGGATAGTTGATGAATGTTATCAATTGGCCATGAAGGCTGAAGAGAAGATAAGAAGAAGGCATGAGAAGAAAAATAGCACAAGAGGAGGATCTTCTATGAGAGGAAGAGGAGGTAGAGGTACCACTGATTTTTAGAGAAGCAGTGACAAAGACAAGCCATATACATCAGAGATACGAGGAGGATATAGAGGAGGAAGAAGTGGAGGAAGAGGAAATGGGATGTTCACAGGAAGATGCTTTACTTGCAATGAAGTGGGTCATCAGTCCTTTAGATGTCCTAAATGGAATGAGGAAAAGGGTAGAGATAGGAGAGTGAACTTGATGGAAGAAGAAACAAAGAGAGAAGAGCTCAGTAAGAGCCCATTAAAATTCATCCAGAAGATGGAGAATGCTTATTCATGGGAAGAGGACAACCATGGCATCAACAAATGAGTATATTCAGATCAAATTGCTTAATCCAAGGTAAAGTATGTAGACTCATTATAGACTCAGGGGCAAGTCATAATGTTGTGTCTCATGAGGTTGTAAGGAAGTTAAATCTGAAAATTGTTTCACACCCTGAGCCTTATTATGCCACTTGGGTGAATATGGATCAGAATTTTTTGGTTAGTGATCAAGTCACGATTGAGTTTTCAATTGGAAAGTACAAAGATAAGGTTCTATGTGATGTTCTAAATATGAATTATGGAGATTTGATCTTGGGAAGATCTTGGCAATGGTCTAGGAAGGTTATCCATGATGGTTTCACCAATAAGTACTTAGTTCAGCATGAAAGAAAGAAATATGGGTTGCATCCATTAGTAAGGTACCAAGAAGAACCAATACTTATGTGTTTTGGGTAGGAGATAGCAAATAAGGTTCAGTATGATACTGGATGGAAGATGGATGAGAAAGTATAGTAAAGAGGATACTATGATAGTCCTAAAGGAGGAGAGCTTTGGGACTTAGCTTTTGTGCAAGTTGGGACCCTAAAGTGTCCTATGACGCAGCCAGAGAAAAGCAAGGGGGCAGAGATTTTAGATTAGAGATCTAATCCATGGAGTAGATCAAAGGAGAAGGACTTCAAGCCCTCTCACTGTCCTTCCCAAGGGCAGTTAGCAAAACCATGTTTTTCTTTCAACCAATTATGTGTGAATGCAGGTTGGCAAGGTGTGAGAAGGAATATTACTTTGGGGGATTACTTCACCCCTACATTGAAGAGATCCTTTAAGCCACACCACTCTTGGGACAAGAATTTCATTGGTTGTGGGGAGTATGGTGCAGGAGCACCAAGGTTCTGCATAAAGGCCATAAACCAAACCAGGAGGAATATGAAGGAATGGAGAGTACCTAATGGTATTCATAGGTCCAAGGGGATCCTCAATGATGCACATCATGTTAACTATAATGTATTGGCTCCTATAATGTTTTGATACCATGAAATGGTATTTGCACTTAAGGAATAAGTCATATCCTTGAAGGGATTAAATGAATGTAATAAGGACCATTAGTGTCCATAGGTGTCTTAGGATATTTTTTTATTATAGGAATGGTGCAATTAAGTCTCCTAGGCGTTTGGAACTCTTTTTAGTTCTTAAAATCCTATTTACAAAGGTTTTAGAGAATTTTTTTAGTTTAAAAATTTAAATATTTGAATTATAACGGCTAATAGCCATTTAGGAGGGAAATAGAGTTTCATTGTTTAAAACACTTAACTACTCCTTCAAAAAAATTGGAATAGGTTGGGGAAGTTAAGTTTTAGTTCCCTATTTATATTTGGGACTCCATTGTACAAAGAAGAAGATCTGGATTGTACGGACAATACAAGGACATTAATGAGAATACAAGTTTGATTACAAATTTTGATGTTCTATGCATTTTTGAGGGTTAAGAACTTGTTGCTTCATTTTTTTTGGTTTATTTTGGAATAGTAAGAAATCTAAGGCCATCTAATTCTCTGCAAAATGCATTGAGAGTTATTTTTCATGACTGTACTGTCATTTCCAGCAAGTTAAAATTCAGATTTTGTGAAGTTCTTCATCTATTTTGTATTTAGTTTTCAACTTTGATCCTTTCCATGGAATCAAAGGCCTATAATCCATGGAAGGAGGATACTAACCATGTCCTATAACTTATAATACTGATTCTTGCAGAGATTTGAAGGAATGAAGTGATCACATGTTGATTTGAAAGATGATTTTTGGTGAAATTGATGGCACAAGTGTAGCAGCCAATGATCCGTCCAAATAAGGGGTATCTTTGATGATGTGGGTTGTCTCATATTGACATTGTATTGGTGAATCAACTACTGGTTATGTCTGGAAGTCATTGGAGACAAGACATTGAGGATGCCTTAGTATTAAGGGTTTGAAAGGAGTGAATTTGGGGATTTTGATGCTAATGAAGGTTTGGGTCTAATTCCTTTTTTATTTAGGGGTTTTGAATCATTTCATGTTTTTGGCCAAGATTTGAGCCATTCAGAGCATGTTTATCATATATTTTTTTTGTAAATTGGGGTCTTTTATGCATTTTTAAGGCCATAGTGTGAGGACAGTCATATATGATCCAAATGGTTCCATAGAACCCTTTTAGTATGTGGTGTAAGAGGATAAAGGGTATCAAAATATACAATTTATTTTGTCAGTCCTTTGGGAAATTTCAAAGTTAGCTGCAAATTACTCTCGCTGGAGGGCTACAAGGAAGGCTATTAGGCCTATTGGCAGTTTGGAGTAAAACCAAGGGCTAGGAGTGTTGGGTTGGGTCTATAAGTTTATAAAAACTTTAATACACCCTAATACCATCCAAATACACCAAATATATCATTGGTTTTCACCTAGAGTAACCTTGGGTTAATTGAGTCTCTTGGAGTTAGTATGCACTTGGAAGGGTAGTTCATTGGTAGTACAAATTTGTGTATCTCTTATCTTTCTTATCAGTCCACCAACCTTTCCATTGCATCAGACTTTCAAAATTTAGTCCCTAATAGAATAAGGAGAGATGAAGACATCAAGTCCAAGTGTGCTCATGGTTGGTGAGAAGGAGTTCTTGAAGACCCTAGAAGAAGGAGAAGGAGTTGAGTTTGCTTTAGTATTAAAGCCAAAAGATGAAGTTACTGTCAAGAAATCAGAGATACCAAATAAGGTAAAAGAAATACTTGAAGAGTATAAGGATATTGTGAATGATGGCCAACCTACTCCCCTACCTCCTAAGAGACTTGTTAGCCACAAGATTGAATTCATACTAGGAGCTACCTTACCCAACAAAGCTTCCTATAATATGACCCCTCAAAAAAATTAGGAGATAGCCAAGCAAATCAGAGAGTTATTAGACCAAGGCCTAATTAGAAAAATTATAAGCCCATGTGTAGTCCCTACTATTTTAGCACCGAATAAAGGAGGAGCTTACAGACTTTTTATTGATTCTAGATCCATTAATAGAATCACCATTAGGTATAGGTTCCAAATACCCAAAAATAGGGGGGGCAAAGTAGTTCAGAAAAATTGACCTTAAGAGTGGCTACCACCAAATCAGAATTAATGAAGGAGATGAATGGAAGACAACCTTCAAAACTATAGAAGGTTTGTATGAAAGGCTTGTAATGCCATTTGGTTTGTCTAATGCTCCCTCAACTTCTATGAGGTTGATGAATGAGGTATTGGTAGAATGCATTGGTAAGTTTGTTGTTGTCTACCTAGATGAAATTTTAGTTTTCAGCAGAACTATGGAGGAGCATATTAGGCATTTGAAAATTGTTTTCAAGAAATTGCATGATGAAAAGCTAATGATCAATTTGGAGAAGTGTGACTTCATGAAGCAGGAGCTTGTATATCTCAGTTTTGTTTTTTTATAGGGTAACCTCAAAATGGACCAAGGAAAGGTGGATGTCATTCTAAGTTGGCCTACTCCCAAGGCTGCAACTAAGGTGAGAAGTTTTCATGGTTTAGCTTAGTATTACAGAAAGGTCAGTAGACATTTTAGTGGGATTTGTGCAGCTATGTTAGACACCATTAGAGGTGGGATGAAGACAAATTTTAAATGGACACCATAAGCTTTCAAAGGGTTTGAGACACTCAAGGAGAAGATAGAAGAGTTTCCTACTCTAGTTCTTCCAAGATTTTATAGTATTTTTACAGTATAATTTGATGCAAGTAATGTGTCCATTGGGGCTGTCATAAGCCAATAAGGAAGACTAGTAGCTTTCCATAGTGAGAAGCTAAATAATGCAAAGAAGAAGTACTCTTCTTATGACTTAGATTTGTATGCTCTATTCCAAGAACTCAAGAAGTGGAGGCACTACTTTCTCCCAAAGAAGTTCATAGTATATACTGATAACCAAGCTCTCAGCTTCCTTAACTCTCAAGACAAACTTAGCAGCAAGCACATGAAGTGGGTGGAGTATCTACAAACCTACACTTTCAATATCAAGCATAAAAAGGGAGTACAGAATAAGGTTGCTCAAATTGAGTAGAAGGCTTCTCACAGTCCAAGAAGTTCAGCTACAAAGCATAGGTATTGATAGCTTCAAATACCTATATGCTGAAGATGAAGATTTTGCCCAAATTTACAAGGTATGCAAAGCGTTTAAAAACAACTTTCATGGTGAGTTTTCTTAATATACTTTGCAAAATGATTTATTGTTTAAAAGAGGTCATCTTTGTATTCCTAAAGGGTCTATGAGAGAGAATTTGATTCAAGAAAAACATAATGGAGCACTTAGTGGTCATTTTGGAGTTAGTAAGACTCAAGAGCTAGTCACAAGGTTCTATTTTTGGCCTAGAATGAATAGAGATGTTAGATAGCATGTTGAGAGTTGTGTAGTGTGTCAAAAAGAAAAGGGCACATCATCCAATGAAGGTCTTTACCATCCACTTCCAATCCCAACCAGACCATGGGAATGCATAAGCATGGATTTTGTAGTTGGTTAGCCAAGAACAAGGCAGGGGTATGACAATATTTTTGTTGTTGTGGACAGATTTAGCAAGATGACTCATTTCATACCTTGCAAGACTATTCATTATGCTTGTAACATTGTTCAATTTTTTTTCAGTGGATTGGTGAGGATCTATGGAATCCCAATTAGTATTGTTTCAGATAGGGACACCAAATTCATGACTCATTTTTGGAAGACCTTATGGCAAAAGTTGGGCACTAACTTGTCTTTTAGATCTGCCTATCATCCACAGACAGATGGCCAAACAGAGGTAGTAAATTGGAGTCTTTGTAACTTTTTGAGATGCCTCACAAAGGACTATGGTGAAGCATGGGACCAACTCATTGGATAGGAAGAATATGCATACAATGATATAGTGAACATGTCAACTAGTAAGAGTCCTTTTGAAATTGTTTATGGATTTCACCCAAAAGGGATTTTTGAACATAGAGAATTGAAGGAAGGAAGGAATGCATGGTAGTGGATATGCTAAGGACTCTGCACAATCAATGAGAGAAGTCCATGAAAATGTGAGAAAGAACTTGATTGAATATGCTGAAAAGGGAAGGCAAAAGGTGGATGCAACAAAGAGGGATGTTTAGTTTCAGTATGGAGACTTTGTAAAAGTACACTTGAAAAAACATAGGCTGAAAAAAGGTGTCCCTCAAAAGCTATAGATGAAGAGGAAGGGTCCACGTAATATACTAGCAAAGTATGGAAATAATGCATACAAGGTGGAGCTTCCTGAACATATTGGGTTGTCACTAGTTTTCAACATTGCAAATTTGATTGCATACAAATGACCAATTCAAGATGATGACCAGAACCTTCAATAGGTAATACAAGAGGTAAAAGATCTGAAATTAACCCCTAATCCACCTACAATAGCTGAAAACATACTAGACTCAATGGTCCACAAGAAGACTAGGAACAAAGACTATATGGAGCACCTTGTCAAATGGCATGGCAAAGAAGATGTTGATGCTACATGGATAAGAGAAAATAACTTCAAGAGGTTGGGAATTGATCCAAACATGGTCAACCCAAGGATGGATTAACCTTTCTTTTTTCTGGGGGAGTATGGTGTAGGAGCACACCTAAATCAAACCCTGAGGTCCTTATTTCTGGCATGTACTAACTCTAGCCAAGTAAGGAGAGTTTGTGTGGACCTTAGAAGGTCATTTGTTTTATTTACCTAAGATGGATATGACTAGGTCAATCCATGTCTAGATAGGTTTCTTAGTTATTTTCCTTTAGTTGTGTGTGTGTGTGTGTGTGAGGTAGTTGGTAAGCCTCTAGAAATCCAACCAAGGCATCAGGAACTTAGATAAGCTTCTTGGTATCACTGGCACTCGGCCTACACTGGTGCCTAGAAGCTCGACCTACATTACCTAGCAACTCAGCCTACACTGCCTAGTAGCTTGGCCTATATTGCCAAGAAACTCAGCCTACACTACTTAGCAGCTCGGCCTACGTTGCCTAGCAGCTCAACCTACACTACCTAGCTGCTCAGCCTACACTGCTTAGAAAATCAGCCTACATTTGTGCCTAGCAGCTTGGCCTACATGGGTTCCTAGCATCTCAACCAAAACTGGAGCTTGGTTTTCTTTACTATTTATCAAGAATATTTAGTCGTAACGGCCCGTGAAAAGAGGATCTTGTCTTTTATTGATAGTATGGTTAGTGTAACAGTTCCTGAAGAGATTCTTGTGAATGAATGGACCATTAGGGTTGTTTCCAATGAGAGGATGGTTATTAATATCATCCCAAGCCTTCATTTTAGAGATCTAGAGAGTAGAGATTGAAGAAGAGGAGAAGCTATAGGAAAATTAGAGATTTTTAGATTATTGTACTGTTTTGTTTTGTTTCGAGTAATGAGAAGTTAGAGACTGTGTGTTTAGTGGATATCAAGTTTCTTTGTGGTTCCTTTTGCATGCAAGTAGATTAGTTACTTTGTTTTATATTTGCAAGTTAGTAGTTCTTCACCTGTTCTAGGTTGTAAACAGTAATGGCCCCTCAAGATTCCTAAATCCATGGTGACAATCATGTGTTGGAATCAAACTCGAGAGGAGCCCTTGTACATATTTTCCTTTTTTTTCTGTAGGATAAGAAATAGCAAAGAGTCTGGAGATCTTACCCATGGCGAGCTTGGTAATAGTCTGGCTAGGGAAGTGAATGAAAGCAATGTTCAGAAAACATTGAATAAGTGAGTAGAATGAATCTATTTGTGTAGGTTCAATAAGAAGGAGATGAAAAGCATTTCGATGGGGGACTAAGTCTTGAAGCGGAGGTAAAGTTGAGAGTGCCTTACCTCAGTTTAGGGTTGTGAACACTCTAAGAGATCTAGGAGAAAGATCTCATAACAGAGCCAAGTTGGTTTTGTAGCAGCAACAAGACTCCCGTCCACATTAGGGACAAACTAGAGTTTTGAGGAAGTTAATAGTAGACAATATTGTGCATGAATGCGGTATTAAGGAAACATTCACAGAGGAAAATTTGATGAAAGTTAAGAAGAAGTTAGCAGAGGGATTATCTTGATTGTAAAGTTCTACTACTACAACACTTACACCTCCTAAAGCAGTGATGGTAGACATTCCACCTCCTATAGTTATTTATTTAACGTCCCCTCCACCACAACAGACCTCACAGGAAGAAAAGATTACTCCTAGAGTGATTACTAGATCCAATAGATAGATTTCACCACCTAAAGAACAAAAAAATATGAGAGAAGAGAAGAAACCTGAAAGTGACAAGCATATATGGAAACCTAACTTGAATATGATTTAGAAGAGAGCTATAGAGAAAGGGAAGTTAGTTTCTATTAAAAACTACTATGACAGGCATGAGGAAACTGATAAACTTTGGATTGAGGATGTTGTAGTTAATCATTTACTTTTTTTCAAAAAGAATCTATTGGAGATAGAGGGCAGTATACCTGAAGAGTTATATGGTAGATTGGAGACTAGGAAACAACTAGCACATATTGAGGATGAAACTATCATAAATCAAGAAATTGATAATATGTTGCCTGTAGTTTCTATGCCAGAAAGAGACACAATATTTAAAGAATTTAAACTTGTATTGAGAACTAATACTAGAATAGTGAAGATTATGGCAATAAAATATGATGAAGTTACTGAAGAGACTCAGAAAGCACTAGACCATATATTAATGCACACTATTCCTGAGAAGACACCACTTCCTACAACTACTTTACTTACACCCTAAGGAATGAGAGAGAGTTTAAAGAGAGCTGAGGCAAATGTTGACAAGAGAAAAGTAGATATGCAACCAAATTTCTATGTTTATGGTGTGCCTCTGACTCTTGACACTTCACTTGATGAGAAGGACCCATTTGAAGAAAATAATGACAATACAGAGATTGCGGAAGAATGAAAGAAAGAATTGGATTAGAAAGAAGAAAAAAAAAATGTTGAAGACAAGAAGGAAGTTGATAGATCTCCTGCCTTATTGTTGGCAAGCAAAGACAAATTTATTGATATGTATTTTTAGTGCATGGATGAGGATGATTTGGTAAAATTATATTTTACTACACTTACTAAAGCAAAGGAGAGATCTGACAAGAAACATGACAAGAAGACCAAAGTGATGTCTAGAGAAATTGATTCTGTGAACAAATTTATCCTAGTACGTATTGTTTTTCAGGATAGAGATGATGTAGAGAACCTAAATTTGGCACTTGATGCATTTGATGGATAGTATGAGAACTTGATGAAGATTGCAGAAGGAAAGGAAATGAAGAATTACTCAGAGAAGAATCTATTTGAATTTTTCCAATCTATCTCATGGGACTTGAGCATTCTGAGAACTAGTACAACAAATGCAAAGAGTTGTGTTGCACATGATAGGAAAATATTCTATTATTGCATAAACCCTATCAGACATATTCAGAATGTTGAAGACATTATTGCTGAGGATAGGCCTACATTGAAAAACATGATAGACAATTGTGAGAACTCTTCACAATCTATAATGGAATTGGACAAGGAAGTAATAATAAATTTTGCTAAACTGAATGTATTGGATATTGAGAAAGGGAGAGTTTTGACAAGGTTTGGTTTTCTGAAGAGTTTAATCACTCCTAAGCTATCAATCATTGAATCCCACTTATCAGACATTGAGAAAAATGCAAAATCACTGGCTAACTCTATGCCAACAAAGTTGAAATAATAAGAGAAAACATAATATTCATTAAATGAACTAATTCATGTTAGTCAACTATTTCTTCAGTCATGGAGTACAAAAGTGAAGTTCTTGGAATATTCCTTTCAAGATATTCTAAAATTGGTAAGAAAGCACTAGTTTTATTAGTTTTTATGCACCTTTGTCATTGTTGTCAAAGTGAGAGAAGAGAGAAGAGAAAAAATGAATAGAAGAAAAGAGAGAAGATAAAATGAATAGAGGAGAAGATAATGTATAAGGGAGAAAATAAAAACAAAACAAAGATAGGAGAGACAATTTTTGTTTTGTTGGAACACTTAGTCATTTTTTTGTTAAGTGTTGCCATCAATGCCAAAGGGAGAGATTGTTGGAAAGTGATCCATTTTGTATGATGTGATTCAATTTTTGGTTTTCATTTATGGCAACACATCTAGCATACTAATTGATTCATTTAAAGTTAAGTTTTGGTGACTCTGAAATTAGCTATGTACAGAAGCAGAAATACAGAGGTATTTTGAGTATCAAAGATCGAGATTGATGAGTTATAGCAAGCGATATTAGAAGAAGATAGTATAAGGTATGTGTGACCTCCAAATAAGATTGATTTTGTTTTGGTGATGTTTATAGTAAGTCAGAGAGATTTGAAGACAAACAGACAACAATAAAACAATGATACAGAGTAGCTAGATAGAAGTGATCATTCATTGAGTATGACATGCAGTCCTGGCAATCAAAGTTTGATTATGACTATTGATAACTTATATTTTGATTATGTAAGAGAGCCAACTATGAATTTGATATTTTTTTTATTAAATGTATTTTGTATTGATATCTAACCATGTAATATTTGTATTTGAGAGCTGACTTGGTAAAGAAGAAAGATATATGTGTAATATATTTTTGTTGAGTGAAGAGAGAGTTGTGAAAACAGAGTTGTGCATGTGATATGTGAATGGTAGAGCAGCGGATGGAAAAGATCATTGAAGAAATAAGGATGGAACTATCTAAGCATTAGAAATGCTTGTTTTATTCATTACTGAGAATATTTTGTAACAAAATTATATTGTAAGAGTTGTATTCTTAGTTGACCCCTAACAGGGTGTTGTATACCTTTAACATGGTTTTTATTCCTCTAACAAGAAATTGTACTATGTAATATTCAGCTCCTAACAGGGCTAGGTCTCCTAACAGAGACACTATACTTTAGTGCAGGCTTGTGGGTACCATCCCCACCGAGGTTTTACCTTGGATAGGATTTCCTCGACAACAAATAATTGTGTTATTTTCTTATGTTCTTTTCATTTCTTCAAGCTTATAGATTATTTATAATTGGTTGAAATTTTTTATTAAAATGCTGTAATACTGAGTCACCCACCTCTCAGTATTACCTAATCCTAACAGATCAAGATTGAAGGTACTCCTATGTACAGATTAGCTAAGAAACTTAGACATGTTAAGGATAATATCAGGAGTTGGAACAAAGATTCTTTTGACTAGATTTTTTCCTCCAAGGCTGAATTGTTTTTGGAATTAAATGATATTCATGACTCTTCAAAACCATGGATATAAGAGTGTTCCAAAGGAGAAAGAGAGAGAAGTCTTGATCAAATATCATGATATAGTTCATAAAGAAGAAACTTTCTTGAAACAAAGAGGTTAAAATTTTTGGCTAAAAGAAGGGGACAAAAACTCTAAATTTTTTTACATGACAGCCATTAAGCACAAAGTAGAAAATATAATTTATAAACTAAAGGTGAATGATAAAGTTGTGGAGAAGGATGAGGATATCTCTAAGGAGGCTAAGGATTTTTTATTTCCTCTGCTTACTAAGGACACATTGCTGGATTAGAATAATGAACAAGAAAATTGTTAGAAATAGTCCCAAGAGATAACTGAGAGAGGAGGGGGGGTGAATCAATTATTTACTAGTTTTAATTCTTTTCTCCAATTAAGTATAGAATAACATAAGCATAAATACAAAAAGATAACATAGAATAGAAAACTACAATTTTGGTTATGGGGAAACCAAAATAGGTAAAAACCCAGGTGGGAATTAGCACTAACAAAGAAATGTACTAGAGTATAATGATCCCTCTTAGAAGAGCTTACAACCCTATTAGGAGTTGATATTTACAATGAAATAAGTACAGTGACCTATTTAGGGTCGGACACTATTAGGAGTCTTTTACAAATAAACATGTTAGGGGTGAGGACACACTGTCCAATAGCACACTGCTAAAATGATGAAGGCTGCAACCTTCTACAAAATAGATATACACTATATCTGATAATTGAACTGTTTAAATAGACCTGATGTCTTGATCAGTTCTAGTGAATTGTATGCACTCTCTACTTCTTCACATAGATCTTTAACTGATGAATGAAATAGCTTTACTATCCCAAACCAACCAGCATTCTGCTCTATTTCTTTTTCTGTCACTTTTCTTCTCATTCACACTAAGTGATAAAAAAATGAACTGCTATATATATCTTATTCAAAGGATATGATCACGTCGGGTGTAGGAATCCCTTCAATAATTTTCTTGTAAGCTAACCTAAGCACGCAACATAATTAGAACCACGCAAATCAAAATGAATAGATGCATTGCTTCACATAGTTGGATCCCCCAAAACTACCCAAACGTCACACTTCAGATGAAACACGTTTAGCACCTTTGGTTAGTCATCTATGAATCATAACTAACCATTAATCTGAGCACACATATCCCATAGATAGGCACAATTGAGGAATTAGTAAGATTAATTTCAGCTTTCTAAAAATAATCCTCTAAAACTGTGGCTAGTAAACAGATCAACATAACTCAACTGTAGCTAAACTTTTGAATCTGCGTGTATGAACATGGTATAATAACTATGTCATAAACATAAAAACAACCATGCAAGGCTCCAACATATCCATACTAAAAATTGAATACAATACAATGTTGTATACTATATGTTGTCATCAATGACAAACATACAATCAACTATTTGCTCAAAAGAATATCTCCTACAATCTCCCCCTTTGACATTGATGGAAACATATGATATTAAAAACACCATAAATCCAAAAGTGTCTTGTTCTTTTTTACAATCTTCTCAATATCCTCATCAAAGGTTCCTTTTAACTGTTGCATCTCCTCTGACTATGTTTTTTATTTTCATGACTATATACTCCCCCAGAGTATATGCTCCCCCTTACTATATACTCCCCCTTTGACATCAATGGCAAAGGATGCCAAATAAAAATAAGCACAGGTACTACTTTACAAGTAGAGTAGTCAACCACTCATCAGTCACCAAGGAGTGATGCATGTTCTATGAATTCTAATCAGACTTAGGAAAGGGAATTACTCCCAGCTTCTTCCTGAGATACTCAAAAGTATCTTTTGATAAAGGTTTCGTAAACATGTCCACCAACTGATCTTTGGTACTCACATAATCCAACTTCACTTCTCTTTCTACAACTTTTTCTCTTAGAAAATAACATTTTATTTCTATGTGTTTTATCTTTGCGTCCATCACATGGTTCTTTGACATATTAATAGTACTAGTTTTGTCACAATGAATGCTAATATGATAATTAATCTTAATTCCAAATTCTTTAATCATCTCTTTGATCCAAACCATTGTTGAACAATCCAATGCAGCTCCTACATACTCAACTTCTGCTATTGACTGGGAAATACAATTCTTCTTCTTTCTTGTCCAAGTAACCAACTTGTCTCCAAGAAATATTTGTCCTCCTAACCTGTACTCTATCTTCCATCAACACAACCTCCCCAATCTGCATCTCTGTAGACATGAAGTTCTATATTTTCTGAATTAGGACACCATAAACCATAGTCTATAGTTCCCTTTAAATATTTGAATATTCTTTTTATTGCCATTAAGTGATTCTATTTTCATTTAGCTGCAAGTCTCCCAATAATTCCAATTGCATTAGAAATATCTAGTCTAGATTGAGTGAGATATATGAGTTTTCCAATCATGGACTTGTAAAGTGTTTTATCAACTATTGTGGAGTCATCATTTTTAGAAAGCTTGCTTCCTGTTATCATATGAGTGCTTACTGACTTCCAATCTTCCATTTTGAATGTATTTAATATATCCTTCACATATTTAGACTGATCTATGAATATACCTTTGTCTTTCTACTTTACATTTAATCCCAAAAAGTATTTTATAGGTCCAATCATGCTCATTTCAAATTCGCTCTGCATCTGTTTGGAAAATTCTACACTAAGCTTATCATTACCTCCAAAAATAATGTCATCAACAAAGATAGAAACTAGTAATAGTCCTTCAGGTGTCTCTCTCTTATGAATAAGTTGCAATATGATGCTCCCTTTTTTAATACAATCTTCGTTAAGTAGCCATCAAGTCTCTCATACCATGATCTTGGGGCCTGTTTAAGTCCATAGAGTGCTTTCTTTAGTCTGCATACCATGTCTAGTTTGTTTGATAATTTAAATCCTTCAGGCTACTGTATGTAGACTTCTTCCTTCAAATCACCATCTAGAAATTCTGACTTAACATTCATCTGATATACTATAAAGTTTTTGAATGTTGCATAAGCTAAAAAAAAATTAATATCTTCAAGTCTACTCACAGGGGCAAATGTATCAGAGTAGTCAATTCCTTCTCTCTGAGAATATCGTTTAAATACCAATCTTTCTTTGTTTCTTATCACTGTACCATCTTCACTCATTTTGTTTCTGAATATCCACTTAGTTCCAATCACATTTTTGTCACAAGGTCTAGGGACCAATTCCCATGTGTCATTCTTAATTATCTGATCTAATTCTTCTTGCATTGCCCTTTTCCAATCTGAATCATTACACACATCTTCAAAATGTAAGGGTTCAATCTATGAAATTAAACATACCTCTTCATCAACGATTCAAACTTTTGCTCTAGATCTTGTCAAAACATTACTGCTATGATCTCCAATGATATGTTCTTTTGAATGGTATCTAGATGTGTATTTTGAAACTTTAGGTGTGACACTCTCATTTGTAATCTATGATTTTTCTTCACTTGGTTCAGGGTTATTGCCTGATACACCAATAAAATCAAACATTTCTTCAATAATTGTATCTTTATTGATAGGTCTAGGTTCATCTTTAAACATAGCTGCATAATCATAATATCTCTCTTCAATCATGAACTTCTCATCAATTTTCACATGTGCACTTTCAATGATTTTCTTCAACCTTAAATTAAATCATCTATAAGCTTTTCTCTTAGCAGAGTACCCAAGAAAAATACCTTCATCGCATCTAGCATCAAACTTACCATGGTATGTGCAGGATCATGGTATGCCAAGCTAGGCCCTTAAGTGGCAATGAAAATTCAAAAAATTAGGGTTAGGAAAGTTGACGTAAAAATTTGAACAAGTTATCAATCTTATATAAAAAATGTGTAAGAAGAGAATCTGTAGAAAATTGAATCTAGTTTCTAAGATACTATCCCTTTTACAAAACAAAAATATTCTATATCATAAAATTTCAAATTTCAATGCAATAGTATGCAAATTTTAGGAAAAAGATAAGAAGTAGGTGTATGTCTGACCACCGCCTTAAACACAATGAAATGATAACAATTTTTTACAAGATTCTAGATATAATTAGTAGACTCATGTACAGATGTGATGCATATTGTTTTGTAATTTTTTCCAATTAAATAATTTATTATGATTTTTCTACTACAACTTTTCCAAAATATAAATAATCCCGTGTCTGACCACCTTAAGTTAGTCTAAACTTCATCAAATTGGAAATTTTTTATTTTTTTATTTTAGTAGGAAAAGCATGGTATGTGACTGAAGTTTCAAATTTCAAAAATTCTATACTGTTTGAAAGCTATAGCTATTTTAAAATCATTCTATCAATCGGGACTAAAAAGATAAGAAGTAGTTGTATGTCTGACCACCTTAAGCACAATTAAATGATAATATTTTTTTACAAGATTCTAGATATAAGTAGTAGACTCATGTCCGAATATGATGCATATTTTTTTATAAGTAAATAATTATTTATGATTTTTCTACTACAAATTTTCTACAATATAAAAAATCTCATACCTAACCACCTTAAGTTAGTCTAAACTTCATCAAATTGAAAACGTTTTCTTTTTTATTGTAGTAGTTGAAGCATAGAATGTGACTAATGTTTCAGATTTCAAAAATGTTATTATGTTTGAAAGCTATAGCTATTTTACAATCAGTTTACCAACCATGACTTCTTTTTCACATCACCACTTTTTGGCATACCATGATCCTGCACATACCCACCAACACCATCATGTCTGTTGATGTAGCACTTTCTTCCAAAGATTCTGAAGTATTTTATTGTAGGTACATTACCAAACCAAAGTTCATAAGGTGTTTTGTCTCCACCTGACCTTATTTGAATTCTGTTGATAGTATAGACTGATGTATTGACTGCTTCTCTCCAATAGGTGTGCACAACTTTTCCTTCAATCATGATAGTGCGCATTGTGTCAAGTATTATCCTATTTCTTCTTTCTGCAATTCTATTATTTTGAGGGGTTTTGGGTGCACTTAGTTGTCTTTTGATCCCATGTTCTTTGCAGTACTCAAGAAACTTTTCAGAGGTGAATTATCCCCCTCTATCAGATCTCAGACATTTTATCTTTAATCCAGACTCATTTTCAACTTTAGCTTTCAATATTTTGAACTTCTCAAAAGATTCAAATTTATGTTTTAAGAACGCAACACACATCATTATAGAGAAATCATCAACAAAAAAATTGAAATACCTTTCACCATAGTATGATCTTGTATGAGTAGGTCCACATAAGTCTTTATGCACTAGATCTAATTTGTTCTCTATAGAGTTCTATTTGCTTCTGAATGAGTTCCTCACATGCTTTCCCATGAGACATTCCCTGCACATAGTATCAACTGGTCTAGCAATGCTAGGAAGGTCTCCTACTGCCTTTACATTTCTTATCTTTGCTATGTTGTCAAAATTGATATGACAAAGTCTTTTGTACCATAACCAATTGTCATCCATTTTTGTAGCAAAACAACTTACTTCATAGTTGAGCTGAAAAACACTACCTTTGGTGTTTTAACCTGATGCTATCATGTCTCCTACTTTGTTGTTAATAATTTACTTGTTTTTTTTGAATTCCAACTGATATCCTTTATCAAGCAGCTGTCCAACACTTAGTAAGTTATGATGTAAACCATCAACATAGAGAACATCATTTGTCTTGTTCTTTCCATCTAAGGTGACAGATCCTCTACCTATGATAGGTTTGGGAGTGTTATCCCCAAATCTAACCATGCCACCTTTGTACTTATCTAGGTCTACAAATATATGTTTGTATCCTGTCATGTGATGTGAACACCTGTTCTCTATGATCCAGTTTATTCTGATGTCTGCTTGTGAAACTAAAGCCAATTCTTGTGCTTTATTTTCATCTTCAATTTCCATTTCATTAATCATTTTTTCAATATATTTAATTGCAATGAATCCAATTTCATCTTCTCCTAAATCATCATCAGTCACACCATCTTCATCATAATAGCATTCATTAGTATATTTGGGCTTGTAATCTGATCTGAACTTCTTGACTCTTGTAGGACACTTGGATGCAAAATGGCCAACTTTGTTACATGAAAAAAATAAAAATGGTAGTTGTCCTTCATATTTTCCTTTTCCTTTCCTTTCTTTCTTAGCAATCATAGAAATTATTTCTTCTAGTTTTGTATCAACTTATTCTTTCTCAATATTAGTAGAGATTCTCAAGGATTTATTACCATGGACTGAGGCTTTGAAAGTTGTTTCAATTTTAGGTTCTGTCTTCAATCTTGATATCTCAAATGCTAATATTTTGTTGATCAAGGTTTCTCTTTTGAAGTCATTTGAAAATTGCATGGTTTTATCCAAGATGTTTATCTTTCTTTCATAATTTGTTGTCAATGTAGTCATCAGTTTGTCCATTATGTCTTCCTCTGAAATTTCTCGACCATTGTTTCTGATTCCTGAGACTACTTCATTAATCCTCTGATTGTAAGCTCTAATGTTTTCTTCAGGTAGCATCTCTAAATAGTTGTATATTTTCTTCCATGTCTTTCTGCATGCATTCTTGGCTTCGATGTCTCCTTCAAACATATCTTCTAGGTATTTCCATATTGAATAAGCTTTATCTTCCTTCTTAATCTCAAAAAATTCACTGTCAGATAAGGCACTAGTTAGGGCTTCTTTGGCAATTGCATTTTGGGTGAATACTTCCTTTTGTTTAACAATAGAATCTTCTCCTGCAAGATCTTTTAAAGTAGGAACATCAATTGCATGAGTGGAAACCTCATAGATCTCAAAACCAATGCACTGTAGATGTGTTATAATTTTGTTTTTCCAGGAAAGATAATCCTCTTCATCAAACTTAGGAATCTCTTTCCTGAAGTATGCCATTTGATCTACCTTAATCCGTTAGGCATCCTCTTCAAGGTACTTGGCTATGATACCAATTGTTAGGAATAGTCCCAAGAGATAACTAAGAGGGGGGGGTGGGGGGGGTGAATTAGTTATCTACTAGTTTTAATTATTTTCTCCAATTAAGTACAGAATAGCATAAGCATAAATACAACAAGATAACACAAAATAGAACACCACAATTTTGGTTACGGGGAAACCAAAATAGGTAAAACCTCGGTGGGAATTAGCACCCACAAAGAACTGTACTAGAGTATAATGATCCATGTTAGAAGATATTGCAAACCTTTTAGGAGTTGATCTTTACAATGCAATAATTACAGTGAACTGGTTAAGGGTTGGACCCTGTTAGGAGTCTTTTACAAATAACCCTATTAGGGGTGAGGACACACTGTCCAATAGCACACTGCTAAAATGATGAAAGATGCAACCTTCTGCAAAATGGATATACACTATTTCTAATAATTGAACTGTTTAAATAGACCTGATGTCTTGATCACTTCTAGTGAATTGTATGCACTCTCTGCTTCTTCACATAGATGTTTAACTGATGAATTAAATAGCTTTACTATCCCAAAACAACCAACATTCGGCTATGTTCCTTTTTCTGTCACTTTTCTTCTCATTCACACTAGGTGATCACAAATGAATATATATATATATATA
>MU223675.1:1025397-1052510 GCA_018584345.1 Thuja plicata | reverse complement strand
TGATTCCCCTATTTTGGGTCACAATCTGAAGAGGAAGGTCCAGGACAACTACCAAGACACTAATCAGACTCCCCATTCCCCTCAGATCTCTCAACCTCATGACAAGGAGAAGGATGATAGGCAGGATAATGAGTTCTTTTGTTACATGGAAGAATAGGGGAAGATTATTGGGTGGCACAATTTCAATGTTAAAATAGAAAAGATGGGGATTACTTCAGAAATCATAAACCCTAAGGTAATTGAGAGGGAGAGAGGCCGAATCAAGTTGGATGAGCTCATCGACTCTTCTTTAGTGGTTCTTAGTGATAACACCTAGGAGTTTGAAATGGACCTGCTTAATAACTCTCGTAATAGCAAGGTTGATAATTACATAACCATCAAATGGTTATTCTATGAAGTGGAGGACCTCAAAAAAAGGGCTAATAGCAAGGAAAAAGATAATAAGGAGAAGACTACGGAGGATCAGGAGATAAACAACATAGTGCAAAAGTTGGAGGAGAAGATGACTAGGGTAGAAGCTACCCTTAAGAACATTGTAGAGTAGAGTTATAATATCCTTAAGGCCTCTAAAGAACACACCAACACTATCATTGAGAAGCTCGAGGCTAAATTAGATGGGCGGGAGGTGGCCAATATGGAGGTGGAGACAGATCAGAACACTAAACAAGGCCCCAACCAGTGAACCAGAGCTAGAACCAAGAAGATTAAGGACAAGGACATGGCACTAGATTTCCAAAAGATTAAGGAGTCCGCAATCAACATGGAACTGCTCGAAGACAAGGAGGCTACTTTGATGGTGGACTTGTCATGAGGGTCCCTGGTTTTTTGTGTTGACCCTATTTTTTCTACTTTCGTAGAAGCTGTTAGTTTTTTGCTCTGGCATTTTGTTGGCCTGCTCTGTCGTTTTTGCTTCGCTACGTTTTTAAGTGGGCTTTCTGTTATATCTTTCATGTTTTAGGTTTCAGGAACCCTGTAAAACCTGTTTTACTTAATCAGAAACAAATATATGATTGATAAATTCTTCTTCTTTTTCACATAAAAACATCTAGAGGGACCTTCAAATCCAAGCTTCCTAAACCACTCTTCTGTAGAAACTTTTTTTTGAAAGTGTTGCTCATGTAAACATGTCATATTTAGAAAGACTCATTTTATTCCTACATGTTTGTATTGGTATGGTTATTTATTCATTTTGTTGTTCTATTTTTATAAGGCATTTGTATCCATCATTTAAATTATTATCTCCTGAATTTTCATCATTCCAAATTAGTCTATTTCCCCCTTTCCTCACTATTATTTTTCTTGTTTTCCAAAATACTATTAATGCTATCTTTGTCTTTATTAGGTATGGGAAGATTTTCTAGTGATTTCCATCTCCATCCTAGAGAGAGATCCCCACTTGGAATTTCTATGTAGTCTTTAACATGAACGCCTCTATTGTCATCTATAGATTTTCAATAAATCAAAATATTTATTTGGCTAACAATTATGCGTGTTAAAAAGATAAACTCTAAACATGAAAATTTACATAAAAAATTTAATAATGAAAAAATGAAGGATACAATTGATTGCTAAATATAAAAATTGATTATATGAAATAAAATTTTAATTACAATAATATCTTTCTAATAAAATATTAATAAAAATAAATATCTATTTTTAATTTAAAAAACAATGAGAAACTATAAAAATAAAATAAACAGTAAATAATCCAAAATTATTTTAATATATTTCATATTGTAAGAAAAAACAATATTATAGAGTTAACATATTTATATATAGGTAAAGTGAACCTTTTTCACAAACATTTATTAGTAGTAAACATGTGAAATTTTTAAGTTATAAAATCATCTCAATTATTTATCTTCATGTTGATTGGGTAATAGATTTGGGGTCTTATACGATGTCCATTCAATTTATAATTTAAAGACTATATTCTATTTTTCAATTTATTTTTAAAATCTTATTAGAATTAAAAATGATGTATCATTTAAGCTATTTTCTTGGATTAGAAGAAATAAATCTTATATTTATTTAAATTTACCCTATTTTTTTAATATCATCAACTATGTCTTATTTACTACTATGTCATTTTCAAAATCAAAATAATTATTATATTATAATTAAAATTATATATTATTATTGATAAATTGTAGATTATGCAAATTTTATATTAAATAATTATCATTAATAAATTTTATGAAAATTATTTTATAGGTTTTAAAACTTTATTATTATTAAATTATTATCTTCTAAAAAAATCTATTATACTTTATTAAATTATATTTAATATTATGACTATAATTAATTTTTAGACAAATACTTACCCACTATGTAACACTTGTTGACTATGATTTGAGTTTATATTTAGTGTAGGAGAGAAATCTGATACTTGTCAAGCAAATTTATTTATAAGTGGCACATCTATTTAATAACTTGTCATCAGATTTCTGCTTGCCTTGACACGCTAGAACTGTACGTGTCTTTACAAATACTGTTTTATAGCAGTATAAATATTGCGATCCTGCGCAAGGTTGATAGGCGGTTTATTTCAGATTTTTAATGGAGTTTGGCGCTACCTAATGGATTACCATTCTCTTCGTCTATCCTTTGATGATCTAATTAAAAACATAAGGTAATGTTTTCTTTTTGTTAATGCTGTATTTTGTCTCCAAAATGAATGGTATGATCTGTAAATTTTTAGCTCAGCTTTGTCTCCCAAACTTTCAAAGTAGTTTTTAAAAAGAATTGTTTGTTTTCCTTCCTCACTTTTACTCTTAAGTTTTTTCTCTGAATTTTGAATTTTATCATTCCCATTACAAAAATATAATAATTAATTAATTTTTAATTGCATACAAAATATAAATACATCATAAAGAAAGATTTATATTTATATTTATATTTATATTTTATTTTTCAGTTCCTAAGTTTAATTATATTTTAATTAGATATATACTTATATATATTCATTGATCATTCATATTCTACATTTTTTTTAATTTAGACATTTTTAATAGTCTTTTATACTACAAATGTAATTTTTATCTAAGTGCATTTATAATTTATAACTTTGAATTTAATGTTTTGTTGATATTTGTGAAGGGAAAATTAGAATACATGCAAAGCTATAAACTTCAAGTGAGGTTGGCTAACTCTATTGGTTTATAACAGGGGCGAGCTAAGGCGAGACTAATCCTACCAAACCACCCGCAAGCCAGGTTCAGCCTTATACTTTTTAATGTAATTTATATAACTAGTTTAAAGATTATTATTAAATATTTTTAATATGATTTAAAAATTATATAATTAAGTTAAAAGAATTTGTGTGTATCATATTAATTTTTGAATATTTCATTATATAAAGAAGGTATTGGAATTGTAGGAACATAACTTATAAACAAAATAAAAAATATAAATAAATTTAGATTACACATTTTAAATATGAATTATAAAATGTGACAAATAATATTAGTAAATACTTTGTATATTACATTAATTCTTCTAATTTCATATTTATAATTTATAATCTTAGTATTCATATTTTATTCTTCAACTTTGTTGTTTGTTTGTTACTGTTTGTTTTTAATTCAATAGACATAAAAGAGTATGTTATGCAAAAATTATAAAAACATTCCATACAAAATTTAAAAATAAATAGTGTGTACCCTAATGTTCATAACATGATAATAATTGCAAGCTCAAAAATAGGTATTATAGCTTAAATTGAAACATCTTAAAATTCCTTAGTGACTATTAAACTCTTATGATCAATGTGTTTTCAAAAGCTAATGAAGGTAAAAGTTTCTTTCAAATATTCTTGAATCCATAAGTAGAGTTGTGCATTTAGACAGTGCTATTCATTTGAAAAAGTCTGAGAAGTAAGATAAATTTCATTTTAAATTCTATTGCGTTCAGTTATATAATTAAGCTTCTCAATATTTTTAGGTCTTCCAAAATCTATTGCTAAGTTCAGATACCAAAATTCATAGCATGGATGCTCTTGAGGAGATATCACATGAACATAATATTATTGTGTCTAGTTCCATTATAAATGCTTTCACAAAAACGTAATATTGTGTCCCCTAGTTCCATCACAAGTCCTTTTATAGGTGAAATTGTGGCCACAAAAGAAAAACAAAATTCAAAAGGAAAAAAAATAAATGCCTAAATTATGTAACTACAATGAGAATTTTTTTTTTTTTTTTGAGAATTTAGCCTTTGAACTTGAGATACCTTAATATAATTCTAATGTCTTAGATGAGATTAGATAAAAAAATAACTATGATTTCAGGAGAGTAAATTTGATAAGTGAGACATTGTGTAAGTGTATGGAGATGCTAGCTCAAAATAATTTTATGCAATGTAACACATGCAAAGAAGCACTTGAATTAGTAGGTTTGAAATATTATTAGTTAATGGATCTAAACTCATATGACCTTTTGTATGATATAGTTGAATCAATAGCAGGGGCAATGGTTCTTGATAGCAGTGGAGAGTTAAGATAACATCACAACTCTACACTAGAAAAAATTTGGGAGGTATTAAAAGAATTCAATTACTCCT
This sequence comes from Thuja plicata, assembly GCA_018584345.1. Taxonomy (NCBI): domain Eukaryota; kingdom Viridiplantae; phylum Streptophyta; class Pinopsida; order Cupressales; family Cupressaceae; genus Thuja; species Thuja plicata. Next base: position 1,047,950 of record MU223675.1, on the reverse strand, counting down.
CTTCTATTTGTGTATTTTTATATTTCATATTTTATCATACTAATTTAAAAATATTATTTTATTAATATATATTAACATAAATGTTCTCTTCTTTCACTTTATATAATTCATGTATAATAGAAATTGGAGAATTCATTAGAGCCACTTGTCACCCGAGGTACATTGAAGATGCACAATGTTTCTGAACTTTAGGATGTATGTCAAAGTTTACGATGAAGATGAAATAAATCTTTTGGAAGTATTTATAGATTGTAAGAATTTGGGAAGGGGAAAATGTACAAAGAAATAAGTGGCAAAGTGAAGGGTGGTGAGAAGCAGTCCAGGACATAAAATTGAGGCACAAGAAAGTGAAGATTAAATTAAATTGTAAAACCTAATATATCAATTTTATCATGTTGAAGCCTTTTCATATGGTCTGACTAGTGCTCCCTCTGGTTTGTCTTGATTTAGAAAATATTAGTTGTTCAGTAATATTTTTTTTCTTATGGAATGGTGAGGATATCTCTCTTAAATTAATTATGTTGGTTTTGTATCTCTTTGTAAAGCTAATATACATAATTCCATTGTAGATTAGATTTGTTATTATTTTATCTTACATGATGTGGTACATTAATTTTTGAATTACAAAAAAATATATATATATCCCATTTTTGCCTTGGTCCTTCAGATGAAGCATTAGACCTCTAATACAAAATATCTACATGGTGTCCTTTAAACTAACCTTTATATACAATACAATTGAAAAGTCATATGTAAAGTTGTAATAGGTTACTTGAGAGCAAGGTATTCAAGAAAAATGCTAGCTCTTGGATTACTAAATGATCAATCATAATAATTTTCTTTGAACTCTAGACCGTTGGTCTTATAGGAGCATCCTACTACATTATTTAATAATTCTTTATAAGGTGGAGAATTTAAATCTTGAATTATGGAAAAAATACATATGCTATTGTCACAATTATCAAAATTACATGTTATATTAGACATGTGTAATGACTATGTCACATTTCCCACTTATAGTTATAACAAAGATCATCACTAAACAAGAGCTCTTAGGTAGTAGATAAAGATGAATAAAAAAGATACAAGTGTATGATATATAGGCACTTGTTATGAAAAATAGTTAAATTTTTCTAAGGTAAATAAGGTAGATTTTTATTGCACATCCACCTCCTATAAATTGAATAATGAAATCACCTCTTTGAATGAGCAATATTTTTTAGAGAACATACAATCTTAAATAGAGAGATATTTTCTCACATACGGTGATGCTAATCTAATATTTAAACTAAGAGAAGCCTAATAGAGTGGTGAATAAATAACATTGATGAATTCATTGAAGGAATCTCAAAGCTAACATCACAAAAAACTTTCAGATAACATGTTATGAATAAACATATTTTAGAAGATCTTCTCCCGACGAAGAAAATCCTAAAAAAATCAAGGCTCCATAAATTTGCCTCTTGACCCTCACAATGGTGTAGCCTGAAGCTGAATTATTGAGTTCTAAGTTAAGAACTCTTGAATAAAAGTCTTAAATTATTCAGCAACAATCCCTAGGAGCTACGATAGAGCTCTGTCATTTTCTGATGACTACAAAGGGGTATAATTCTTGATCATCTATTATAAAGCTCACTAGGAAACAATACATATTAATCTCAACACTAAATCTTGAAAATTTCACAAAAATCAAAGATCAAAAAACATAAGTTATTCAAAAACTGTTGACCTCAAAATAAAAATCTAAAAGAAAGTGGGAAACTTAACCAAAAAACACTTCTCGTGCAAAATACCAACTTAAGATGAAAAGATAGCTTGAGATGATGAAAAAATTCCTCCATCCTCTAGTTCCACTAGTCTTCAATTAAATTCATAAGACAATTAGTCAAGGTCATCTCCTATGATCATCTCCTATGTTTTTGTTATTTAGAGATTTCATCTTTGGAGGCCAAACAATTTGATTAAGTTAATGATAAATAGATTCTTGATATTTAAGCATTTTATGGCATAAAAAATGTTTCCCTTTTTAATGTCATTGGACTAATTTTTAAATGTTCATTGAAGGAAGTGAAAGTAAGACAATTAACCTAATTTTCATGACCTAGTACTATTTTAATATCTTAGATGTGCAAGTCCATATATAAAATCTGCGATCATCATCAATAGATCCAAAGACATCATGAATCTTAATTTCATAAATTTTCTCTTATTTCACTTTATATACTTCATGTATAATAGAAATTGGAGAATTCATTAGAGCCACTTGTCACCCGAGGCTCATTGAAGACGCACAATGTTTTTGAACTCTAGGATGTATGTCAAAGTTTACGATGAAGATGAAATAAATCTAGTGGAAGTATTTATAGATTCTAAGAATTTGGGAAGGGGAAAAAGTACAAAGAAATAAGTGGCAAAGTGAAGGGTGTTGAGAAACTGTCTAGGATATAAAATTGAGGCACAAGAAAGTGAAGATTAAATTAAATTGTAAAACCTAATATATCAATTTTATCATGTTGAAGCCTTTTCATATGGTGTGACCTGTGTTCCCTCTAGCTTGTGTTGATTTAGAAATTTTTTTTTTTTCAGTAGTATTATTTTTCTTATGGAATGGTGAGGATATCTCTCTTAAATTAATTATGTTGGTTTTTTATCTCTCTGTAAAGATAATATACATGATTCCATTATAGATTAGATTTGTTATTATTTTATCTTACATGATGTGGTACGTTGACTTTAGATTTACAAAAAATTTTTTATCCCATTTTTGCCTTGGTCCTTCAGATGAGGCATTACACCTCTAATACAAAATATCTACATGGTGTCCTTTAAACTAACCTTAATATACAATACATATTGAAAAATCATATGTAAAGTTGTAATAGGTTAGTTGAGAGCAAGGTATTCAAGAAAAATGCTAGCTCTTGGATTAATAAATGACCAATCATAATAATTTGCTTTGAACTCTAGACCGTTGGTCTTATAGGAGCATCCTACTACATTAGTTAATAATTCTTTATAAGGTGGAGAATTTAAATCTTGAATTATGGAAAAAATACATATGCCCTTGTCACAATTATCAAAATTATATTTAATATTAGACATGTGTAATGACTATGTCACATTTCCCACTTATACTTATAACATAGATCATCACTAAACAAGAGCTCTTAGGTAGTAGATAAACATGAATAAAAAAGATACAAGTGTATGATATGGAGGCACTTGTTATGAAAAACAATTAAAGTTTGCTAAGGTAAATAAGGTATATTTTTATTGCACATCCACCTCCTATAAATTGAATAAGAAAATCACGTCTTTGAATGAGCGATATTTTTTAGAGAAAATACAATCTTAAATAGAGAGATATTTTCTCACATACGGTGATGCTAATCTAATATTTAAACTAAGAGAAGCCTAATAGAGTGGTGAATAAATAACATTGATGAATTTGCCTCTTGACCCTTAGAAGGGTGTAGCCTAAAGTTGTATTATTCAGTTCTAAGCGAAGAACTCTTGAATCAAAGTCTTAAATTATTCAGCAAAAATCCCTAGGAGCTACGATAGAGCTCCATCATTTTGTGATGAATACAAAGGGGTATAATTCTTGATCATCTATTATGAAGATCACCAAGAAATAATACATATTAATCTCAACACTAATTCTTGAAAATTTCACAAAAATCAAAGATCACAATACATAAATTCTTCAAAAATTGTTGACCTCAAAATGAAAATCTAAAATAAAGTGGGAAACTTAACCAAACAACACTTCTCGTGCAAAATACCAACTCAAGATGAAAAGCTAGCTTGAGATGATGAAAAACTTACTGCATCCTCTAGTGCCACTAGTCTTCAATTAAATTCGTAAGACAATTAGTCAAGCTCATCTCCTATATTTCTGTTATTTAAAGATTTCATCTTTGGAGGCCAAACAATTTGATTAAGTTAATGATAAAGAGATTCTTGAGATTTAAACATTTTATGGCATTAAAATTGTTTCCCTTTATAATGTCCTTTGACTAATCTTATAATGTCCTTTGACTAATCTTTAAATGTTCATTGAAGGAAGTGAAAGTAAGACAATTAACCTCATTTTCATAACCTAGTACTATTTTAATATCTTAGATGTGCAAGTCCATATATAAAATCTGCGATCATCATCAATAGATCCAAAGACATCATGAATCTTAATTTTTTTTTTAAATCTCAACCAAACTACTTAACAGATAACGACTCTGTAAAAACCCATACTTTTTTATATTTTGACCATTGCCAATAGAAGATATATTGAGATTCATATTTTTTAATTTGTCCAGTTCTTTTAAATTGAAGTCTAGTCCTTCTTCCAACATATCTCCAATAATATCCATCATGTATTTATGTTTTGGGGCCTCATCAACACTAATTATCTTACATTAATTAAAAAACATATTCTCTAACAAACAAATTAATAACTATGATTGTGTGAAGCAACATGTCTATGAGAATACTAGCGACAAACACATCAGATGGAAACCCACTTATTATTACGCTGAGAGGTGTAACCTACAGCTGCATCCTTTTCTATAAGATGTCATCCAAAGTAACGCTGTAAGAAAAATCTGTCAATGCCAGCACTGTATATATGTTACTGCCCTAAAGAATTATCGCATTCTTTATGAAGGTGGAGAGTTTTTCGGTTATAATCGCAGTGGAACTGGAAAATATGAAACGTATGGGAGTGCGGGAGTCTTTCGTTACAAATGTGCCCATATATTCTTCATATTAGAATTCATATTTTTGTAGGTGAAACAACAGAGGTTCGATGCATTTTTTATAATCTGCAATGGATGCTATTATAACATTGATGCTCTGATAACATTGATGCAGGCTGCAGGCTTTCACAGTTCTGATTTTTTTTTTTGTCAGATTTGACATTGTAATCATATGTTGTTGTTTCTTTGCTAGATTTAACAATGTAGTCATATGTTGCTGTTGCATTTTAGTGGTGATGGTTTCACATTAACGTTTCTTCCATGAACAACCTTCACCTTGCATTCACGAGAGATAATTTCTTAGATAATCACATTTATGTTCAAATAACACTGGGTAATGTTTTTCAACAAATTATTTTGCATGACGTTTTAGGGTTTAGCATGCTATTTGGATGATAGGAGGATTAAAATAAATTTTTTTTCTTTGTTCTATTATTATGGTTACATATACCAAGGATGTAACTGATGAATGCAAAGAGATTAATGAATTTTTTATTCTTACAGATGCATATTGTGGAAAATTCCTTCAATGAAAATGAGGCTGTATTCTCAAATTAGTGTATAAATTGGAAAAATCATTTAGTTTTTATTTTTAGATTACATTTTATTTTCATTAGAATATAATGAATAACTTGGTTTGTTGTTTAAAATAAGGAAATAAAATAAATGACCATTGATACCTCTCTTGATCTCCATAACTTCGAAACAAATGCAAGCTCATATAAATGAATCTGGAAATCTCAAAATTTCTCACTGTAAGTAGTTCATATTTCCTCTTCCACTCCAAATTTACAATTTTTATATGAAATAAAGAAAGTCCTCTTGTATGAAAACATACAAATCAAATTATTCTAAAAACCTATAATAAGATTGATTGTTTCTTTACATTAATTCTTTTTAAACTTTCCTTATAAGATTTGTGAAAAAAAAAATTATATTTACAAACATTAATAAGTAAAAAAAATATTTTTAAAATATTAATTTATTGTCTTTACATCAATTATCAACCTATGATGTTTCTATAATTTAATTATTTAAAATGAATTAAATTAATATCAAAATTATCTTCTTACATTTATAAATATGAATATAGTAATAAAATTATAAATTTGAATAATTCTATAAGAGATATCTTCTTTAGAAAAAATATAAAAAAATAATGAATAAATAATAACAATATAGTAAATAAGTAATTAGAAACATCTTACTTTCCTAATTCACATTAAAGATTTTTCTAAAGTAATCATAAACATCTTAGTTTTCCAATGAGAAATAGAAACATCTTACTTTTCCTATGAGAATATTAGAAAAGTATTTTTTCATATATTTAAATATAAATATAGTAAAAAAATCGTTATCTTTTAAAATACGTTATTTTGAGAGACTTCAAAATATTTTTTCTAATTAGAAAGGTATATAAAAAAAAGTGTCATGTTTCTAAATTTTTCAAGTGCACCATGTTTGTAAAATTTAAAAGTACTTAAATAAATTAAGATTATGTGAAATATTTTTTTCATATTTATAATATTAATAGAATTATTATTTTTAATATTTATTTTTTAATTAACATTAATTAAATTATTTCTTAAATATTCTCTAAATATACATTAATTCATAATCTATTATATAATTATTTTAAAATTCTTACAATTTTAATTATGTCATAATTTTATGAATTAATGCTTCAAAGTACAAACATATAAGGGAGAAAGAAAGGAAAAAGAAGAGGTTTCTTTTGATATTACCCTAAACCATATTGAACCCAACAAAATTAAGACTTAACTCTAACACTAAACCAAATTGAACCCTAACCCTAACAAATATAATTGCTACTCTAGCCATAATCCTAATTATATATTAAGCCAAATTAATCTTTAGACCTAAAATCTTATTTGATGAAGAAACCTATTGAAAAAATAGAAATAACAAACCTTGAAAACAAAATTAAACATTAAACTAGATCGAACCCTATCCTTAACTCTATATCATATTACACATTAAACCAAGATGAACCCTAACCTTAAAACTCAATCAAATTATACCTTAAACCCTAAACTTAACCCTAATTATTTTCTTATCAAGTATCACATTTCTAATTAGTGTTTCCTCATGACATATGTTTAAACTAATAGAATCTAATCCATCATACATTAAACCAAATTACACCTCAAAAAACAAACAAAATTAAACCATAACACTAAACCCAAATCTAAATTTCTCTCTTATACTTAAAAAATCATAAACCAAGTTAAACTCTAACTATAAACATAATTGTTTAGAGTATTCGGCTTTCCAAAATCCACTCACATGTTGGATGAATTTTTAGTTGTCATCATAAAAATCTATCTTAATAAATTAAAATTTAACCCTCACATTAAGCTTTATTTAACCATAACCAAAAAACAAACCCTAACCCTAACTACAATTGAGCTTTCATAGGCTTCCAAAATCTATTTGAATCTAAGATTAAAAAATAGGGTCACTTCATAAATTAAAACCTAAACCTAACCGTTACATTAAACCAAATTGAACTATAACCCTAATTTTAAACCTAGCTGAACCCTAACTTATATAAAATCCAACAAGACAACCCTTGATATATAACCCTCAACTTAACCCTAATCCTAGTATACAATTAAATCATAATGCTAATTCTTTCCGTAATTGAACTCTAATTCTATCCCTAAGTATAATTGAACCATAGGTCCATAGCCATGATCAAAATCTTACAATAATCAATCCCTAACTATAATTAACTTCAATCCTAATAACAACTCATAAATTTCCTTGTAATTGAAAGCTAATCCCAACCTAACCTTAACTCTCACTCTAATTGTGCTTCAACCATAACACTAATTGAACTATAGTTGTATCCGTATTTGAACAAACCATACTTTAACCCTAACTATAATCATAGTCTTAACTCTAAACTTAATATCCACCCTAACACAACCCTAAAAAATGCCTAATCTAAACCCTAACCAAGCATAATTAGAACCCTAACCTTAGTCCTAACCTTAATCCTAATTACTAAACCTTAATCCCAAATAGTAAACCCTAAATCCTAAATATTAAGATAAACCATAATCATACATGGTAAACCCTCATCCTAAATGCTAAACCATAATCTTTAATGTTATGTACACCCTAAATGCTAAACCATGATCCTAACCATAATTCTAAATGCTAAACCCTAATCGTAACCCAAACCCTAAATATAATCCTAACCATCCAGAATGAACCTAAACCTTTATCGTAACCCTAACCCTCATAAAAATACTAAATCAAACTATAATACTAACCATGATGTAAATCCTAACCTGACAATAATCATAATCATAAGCCCTAAGCCCTGATCCTAGCCGTATTCTAAACATAGCCTAAACCATGATACTAGCCATGATGTGAACCCTTACACTAACAATAATCCTAAACTTAACTCTAACCATAATAAAAATTAACCTAACCGTAATATTATCCACAATATAAACCCTAACCCTAAACCTAATCCTAACCCCAAGCCTAACCCAAACCCAAACCCTAAATCCTAACCTTAATCCCTAACCCTAATCCTAACTGTAATTCAAAAAATAATCTAAACACTAAACCCTAACTGTAACCACAACCTTATTTATAAATATAACTAAATAACCCTAATTTAACCCTAATTTGAATCTTAATCAAAACCCTAACCCTTAACCTTATATATTAATTTATTCAATATCTTACATGCGCCGCGACTACTACTAGCAAATATATACCTTATATATAAAATACACCAAGATGTATCGAGGCGTTTAATTTTCATTATTCAACTTTAATAAAAATTAAAGTTGAAAAAATTCAACGCCTCGATACATCTTAGCGTATTTTATATGTAGGGTATATATTTGCTAGTTATTTTTCCATGTCATGTTGCAAGGTTACCAGTAATACTTCGAAATGGAAATGCATCAGGTTGCAAGATTACTTATCACATTGCTCAACATTTTCCTCAATCTCGACTCTAATGTAATTTATCCAAAACTGTGTTGTGTGGTTTTTTTTTAGGATTTTAATGTTGTTATTGTTAATCGGACAAGCACCCGAAAATAGATAGATTTCAGAGGAAATAAAATTTAACAAAATTTACACGTTGTGCAATATTTCCATCATCCTTCAACGCCACATTTTCCTTAGGTACTACTTATGCTTTCCTCTATACAAGGAATGGGACCATAAAAAAAGGTATATTGACCTATCTCTTGAATACTAAAAAACAAATTCTATTTTCCTTTATTGTGACTTCAATTGAATTGCAAATGAAGACAGATTCAAAAGGCTACAAAAAATTATGGTTGTGTTTTAGCTCATCTATGACAGATTAATGGGCCACGCTCAACCATGGAAGGTCCATGCTTATCTCAGAGGATTACATAACTTTTATTCTACAATATCTTATATCCCATTGCTTCTAGTAAACAATCTTCTCATCCACAACAATACAAATTTGGATTCTTTCTATTCTCAGAGGTCACAAGCACATGAATGGTTTGAACTATGGAGAAGCAGAATGCTTTAGCAATTATGAGGTACATTGAGTATGTTAAAATAAGGAAAAAATATTATATAACTAAGTACTACCCTTAACTACCACCTAAAATAAAAATGTAGCATAACTAATCTTATGCTAACACTAGCAAGAAAATACACATTATGGTTTATTATTTTAAAATAATGAAAAATTGGGAATGTTGTAGTGAATGAGGTTGTTGAGAATGAACCTTAGGTGGAGGGTGTGACTCTCTTTCTTAGGAGAAATTTGATTCCCTCAAACCAGGATAATTCTTCTTAGAGGAAGAACTTGTTTAGGACTGTGTGCAAGTCTTGTGGTAAATGTTATAAGCTGATTTTTGATAGAGGAAGTAATAAAAACCTAGTTGCTAAGGAGATGGTTCAGAAACTTGGTTTGGAAAAACTGAGGCAATGTTTTACTTAGAGGGTGAGTTGGCTACAAGAAGGTCATGCAATAGAAGTGAAAGAGAAGTGCATGGTGAATTTTTACATTTTTTCTTATAGAGATGAAGTATTATGTGACATTGTGGAGATGAGTTCTTGTCATGTTTTACTTGGGAGACTTTGGCACTATGATAAAGAGACTATTTGTGATTTTAAAAGGAATTTATTTACTATCCTGAAAGATGGACAAAAGTTTACTTTGATTTATTTGAAGGATGAAGAGAAAGGAAGGAGGAACTTTAGCATTGGCAGAATATCTGAGATGGTTGCAAGGGTTGGTGCAGACATTTGGATTCAAAAATTTGAAGGTACATCAGAGAATAAAAGTGGGAAAATAAAGTAGAAGAAGAACTGAGGGAAGAGTGTTTTAGTTAAGGAATTGGAGGATGTCTATATCAAGAACCAGTTTGGGATCTATGTGCTTACTCCCAATAGATGTTCATCTAGCTGCTGAGAACATATTTTTGCACCTAGGGTGTCTGATGCTGGAGCATCCAGGGGTAGTTGGCAATCCTGTGTCACCAAAAATGTGTTTTGGTTTGATTTTGATTTTTTTTCTTAAGAGATTGGTAATCTAGTTGGTAACTTCCTTGGAGTTCCTTGTTGGTGTACTAGGTTACCTATTCACTCAGTTACTTGTGACTCAGTCTCGGTGACTGGTTGCTCAGTCTCAGTTATCGAGATGTTGTTTGAAGTTGTTTCTTGGTGGTGTCTATTTTGTGGAGCTCGAATCAGTTGTGCCTCCTACCGAGTGGTCTAGTCTTGGTGTTCTTGAGCACCGAAGGGGTTTATGCTATCATTTTGGCTTGCTGACTGGTGCATTTAATTTTTGGTTGGGTGTGGGGAATGTGAGGACCTATATCTTATTTGGTTCACTCTCTTATGTAAATTTAATGACCGTTGGAGGCCGAAAGATGGATAAAACATTGGTTGTGTGTGTTCTTGATTTGGACTTGAGTTTATTTATGTTATTACATTGTAATGCCAACTTGTGGCAAGTTTTTATAAAAGTGAGTATAGGTCTATGTTTAGAGGGAGACAAATAGATAGAGGATGAAAGAGTAACCTATAAGATGAAGACTCTAAGTTGATGCATATAGTTGTAAGTGGGTAGATAGAAATTATAGATTTCTTGGAGGCTTGTCAGAATAATTTCAGATCTGGTTTCTTCCACGTAGCTATAGAGTAGACTGGGAATGTTTTATCTTGCGAGATCTTATTGATGCTATTGTTGTTTTGGCCCTAACCGGTAAGGCCTTACAACCCAACATGTTGCATGTAATTGAATATGAAAAGGAATATGAATTAATATAAGTTGTTAAATATTTCTGTGTTTTTGAGTTTCCAATGTTGTATTGTTGTTGGCTACAAGTTTTGACAGTCCTTTATTGGATCCTCTGAGCTTGACTGCATCAAAAAGCTACAGGAGATGATGTGTCTCCTATCTTTCTTTGCTTAGAGCTAGGGGTAGAAGATTCAAAATTCTTCTCTTCCACAACCTTTTGAACATTTCTATCAATTTTTCCCTTCCTCCTTTCTTTCCTAATGGTTTCACTAGTCCATGCAAGGTTTTGTAGTGAAGTTCTAATAGTAGGGTTTCCAATGGGGGTATCTTTAACATTTATACTTGAGGGTTATGTAGTTTCGAGTTCTTTGGATGTTGCAGTTGTAGGAGACTCATTAGTAGTGGATTCTCTAGAAGATGAAGTCCCCAAGGTTATTTTGGAAAATCCTCAAGGAGTCTCAACTCTTTAAATTACAACCCTTGCCCTAGGTCCTACAATTCCCAGTGGGATAGTTATAGTGGTTGCAAAATCATTCTAGGTCAATTGATAAACATCCCACATTGACCTTTTTACTAGCAACTTAGTAAACCCATTATGTATAGTAGAGTGAGGTTTACCGTTTTGTGTCTCCCCAACACTAATGCTGAGTAGATTATATAAATATAATTTGAAACATTCACTAAATGCCCATGACACATATGGCTCAATTGCTTAAAATTCACAACATGCAAACAAGAAAACCTACTCTCATAAGTTAAGTTTTTAATAACATGGACAACCACTTCTACCCAAATGGGAGGTAGTGAAAATTTCATCATACCTTTCTTATCAGTCTATATATAGGGAGGTCTAAAGGGTGTGTAAACTGAGCCATCATTGTTCTACTATCATGTTCTTTAGGTTTATTTTCACCTATGACTAGGAGACTAGTTACCTCAGCAATTATTTCTTCTATGATAGCAACCCTTAACCCTTTTAATCTTGCTATACCATTTGAGAATGTTCTAGAAAATTCCCTTGAAATATTATTTTCATAACCATTTAGCTTCTAATAATAATAAGGTCATCCACCATTTCTGAATCTTTCAACACAGAGTTGATCATGAAGTAGCATGTGATGAACTGTAGGTTCGTGTCTCACACAGGGTCCTTCCATGGCATATTTTTAAACTTTTTCTATAAAAAAAAATTCCTCAATAATTGAATGACCAACTCTCTACTACTACTAAAAGTTCTGCAGATTTTAAAGAAATGCAGTTCCAACAAGCTTTGATTCCACTTCCACCAATGAAATTAATTCTTTCTACAACTTCCACTCCTTTTGCAAAACCCTCTTCTCTGCCTAAATTTAGAAAATTATCTAACAATTATGGAAAGTATAGGCACCTAAGATTTTGATGGGGGATTTTAATGATGGTAAGAATAAAAAAGTAATTCTTGGCACATGGGGAGATTGTTGGCATAATTGTTCTAGTTGATAAGGAAGTTAAGTGAAGTTATATAAATGTTATATTAGTTATATAGTTTGTCATTGATGTCACATAATCAAATTGTTAACTATTGGGGAGAAGGAAGTCTTATTGGTGTAAGAAGGCTAGCTATCGAAAGCCAACAACTATCGGTTAAAAGGAGAACATGACACAGCTGGAAAAGAGGAAGAAAAGGAAAATGGTTTAATAAGATGATTTAAGTTATGATGATTGGATCTAGGTTTAGGTTTTGATGATTAATAATTATCTACAAAGGGAAGAAACAAGAAGTTTGATATTGTGACGGAGAAGAATACAAGAAATCGGTTGAATAGAAGAACTAATCAAAGAAGGATTGTTGCAATCAGAGAAGAGGATACAAAGGATTTAAATGGTATGTTATTGTGTTAAGGACATTTATTGGATTTGATATAGAAGAGTTAGTGCAAACTACAGATCATTTTATAGGATTTTACTCTCTAAAAATTGTGACAGTAAAATCCCTTATTAGGTGACCCTAACAAGTCTATTGTAAATCCTTCAACAAGTTGTCATTCTCAAAAGAGTGTCTAAAATACTCTAACCACATTACTCCTAATAGGGTAAAATAATATAAAAATTCTCTAGGTAAATCCCATAACTGGGTAGCCTTTAACCATTCTTTTGTAACCCTTAACTAGGGAAGCGCTTAACCATGCATATTTCAAAAGAGTACAACATTTGTGGGCACTAATCTCACACCATTTTTTTTCCATAACCGGGTTTCCATGACATCATACTAGTGCTGATGTTGTCTCGATGTTTACTTTATGTTGCATGGATGTTTAATGTTATGGTAGCCGATAATACTGTTATCTAAGGGTTGATCCCACAATACTAGGTCCTACTTTTTGGCCAACTTTGACACTAAAACAAACATTTTGAAAAAAAAATCACTTTTAGATACATGTTGCTGGAAAATCATTAAGAATTTGAAGATAATGTAAACTAGTGACTTTTAGAATTTTGTTTCTAGTTTCTAAATATATTTTTAAAAAAATGAATTGATTTGTGTCAATTATTCCTTCTCCTTTTAAAAGTGATTTATCTGAATAAAACATGTTTCGGGAGTGACACTCACTTTTATCAACATAATGTTCTTTCTAAAAATGATAAGAACATAATTATTTTAAAGTTAAGTTTTTAATACAACTATCTAGGGAATCCAATTGGTTTTGTTCAATTTGGTTAAATATTTTATAATTTATTGAGTTATGAAGTGACTTTAACAGTAATTTGGACATGTTCATTTTGATGTCTCTAACATGACATCTATATATATCGAAATTCATTTTTTATTTTTTTGATAGAAAGGTAACATAAATACATATTTCCTAATTTTTTTTCATAATTTTTACCCTAATTTACTATTTTTCCAAAAGTGTCGAACAAAGAAGTTGCTAAATGGTTAGACAACCTATGTTTAGTAAAACATAAAAAAACAAAGTCATAATAAAATTGATATGTATAAAAACCATAATCATTGGAAAGATTTTTCCTAAGTACTATCATCCTGTATTTGGGAATTTTGAATGAATTCATTTGATCCCCCAAAAATTTAATGTCAAAGTGCTTTTTGTAAGCATTTTGACAGGTGCAAAGGAGACTGTATTATATGTGTAACTGAGGGGCAAAGAGATTATACCAAAGATAGTTTGATCTAAGAGGATTTTACCTAATCATTTTCAAATGATTCCTTCAAATGGGACCTCTGAAGGCTTAAATAACCATATTTTGTTTAAAATGTGTAATTTCAACAAAAATAAGGATGTTCAAAAAAGTGGGACACACTATTGTGGGACTACCCGTTATAGGTTAATTAAGTTGTAATCGATAAATCTATTAAGAGAAGATTTGAGATTGTTTTTAAAGGTTAAGTTGGTGATTACTGATTCACCCCGCACCCCCTCTTAGTAACCTGTCCTATACCTACAAATGGTATCAGAGCATTGGTTCCCTGATTTGGAAGCTTAACCACTTAGGACAAAGATCTCAATATGTATAGGAAGGACACACATAAGTTTAACCAAAATGTAGATGACTTTGGAATGTGGAAAATTAGGATGAAATTGCACCTTTTAGGACTCTTAGATAATGTAGTGGATTTTATCACCAATGAATATGAACAACCTTCCGGTGTACTTACCGAAGCAAACAAGAAAGATAATTTGATTCATAACTCTATGGTGATAGAGCTCACAAGACCATTGCAAAAATTTGAGTATGTTGATATACAAGATCTGCCTTTAGCCAAGTAGATTTGGGATAAGCTGGTACAAGTACATGGTGGAGACAAAATTTTATTACAGACAAAGGTTGATGAACTAAAAGGAAATATGATGAAATGGAAATGCAAGACCAAGAAACAATTGCACAATATGGAACCAAGATAAAAGAAGTTGTCACATCCATTAAAGGAGCTAGTGGAAAGATTGAACAAAGTGATGTTGTAAGTAAAATGCTTAGAACACTTCTACACAGGCATTCTAAAAGATTTTTTGTTATACAAGAGCTAAGAACAATTGATAAGAGTAAGATCACAATTAATTCACTTATTGGTAGGATTATACCATTTGAACTGAGTAATTTTTATTATAGGAAACCTACTAGTGAACTTGCATGTCAAACTACAACTAATGTTGGATCATCTAGAAAAGGAAGAACTATTTATTATGACTCTGTTGAATATGAAGGATTAGTAGCTAAGGAGAAAGAGTTGGAAGGATTTTAAGCTTTGATTACTAGGAGGTTTCCTAAAAGTAAAGGAAGATACAAAGGAAAAATTCCTATTGAATGTTTGAATTGTAGACAAATCGATTATTTTTCACACAAATGTCCTAACAAACTAAGAAAGGAACATGCTGGAGAAAAGAAAAAAAAATACAACAGATAAAAATATTTCTCTCATAAGAATGGAAAGAAATGTTACATTGTTGAAGAAGAATAAAATAATTACAATATTCATGGAGATGATAATGATGAGGAAATAGTGTTTTTTTCTACAAAGGAAGATCACTATATCAACAATGATGATATCAAAGAAGAGAAAGATTTGATCTCTAATGTGATCTATAATAATGATTGGATCATTGACTGTAGTTGTACACACCATATGACTGGAGATAAAGATAGATTCATAACCACAGAACAATGTGGCGCAAGTACATTTATATTTGTAGATGGTTCTCCCTTAATTATTAGAGGTAAACATATTGTTTCTTTAACTGATGATATTACTTATGATGATTTTTATTGGGTTGATGGATTAAAATATAGTTTGTTAAGCGTGTCTTAGTTGAATAACAAAGGTTTCAAATTTGAGTTTAGTAATGGAAAATGCAAAATATTTGAGAAGGCTAGAAAACTGATTGGTACCGCTGGAAAGACAAAAGGTAATATTTTTGAATTGAATACTACAATTAGTACAATTGGTTATTGTTTAATTGGTAAAGTTGAAGAAAGATGGCTATGGTATAATAGATTGTCTCATGTGAACTTTGATAATTTGGTAAATTTTAGTAAAAATAAAAGTATTAGAGGTATACTGATACTAAATAAGCTAGAGAATGCAATATGTAAAGAATGTCAGTTAGGTAAGGTGACTAGTTCAAGTTTCTCAAGAAAAGTCTACTCTAAAGTATATATCTTATATTTGGTACACACATATTTTTGCGGACCTATAAGTACAAAATGCTATAATGGATACAAATAATTTATATTTTTTCTTGATGACTACTCAAGGATGACTTTGGTAATGTTTTTAAAAGTTAAGTCACATGCTTTTCATATGTTTAAATGTACAAATCTAAAGTTGAAAAAGAAACTGGAAAAACTTTGAAATGTCTTACTTCGGATAGAGGTGGTAAATTTACTTCTAATGAGCTCAATGAGTATTGTGAAGATAATGGAATCAAGAGATAGTTGACTGCGCCAAGAATGCCTCAAAAGAATGGAATTGCAAAAAGAAGAAATAGATCTAATGTATAATGTGTCAAAACATTCTTTAATAAACAATGAGTTGCACAAAAATTTGGAGAGAACTTGTTAGGAGTGCCATATACAAATTGAATCAGGTACAACTCAAGAAAGGGGAAAACAAGACACCTTATGAAGTCTGGTATTGTCGAACACGTAATGTTAGTTATTTCAAAATATTTAGAAGAAAATGTAATGTTAAGAATGATGATAGAAATGGAAAGCTTGATAGTAAAAGTGATGAAGGAATATTTATAGGATACTCTTCTAAGAGTAAATCATTCAAGTGTTTGAATAAAAGAACAAATAAGATCATTGAAAGCACAAATATAAAGATTGATGAATTTTTAGATGAAGAGAATAGTGTAAAGAAACCAGAAGGATGCAGTGAATTGATTTACTTTGAACCTAAAAAAAATTGAAACAGAACAAAGAAGTAGAGGCACTGATAACACCCAACTGATAACTGCATTGCTAAGTGAAACAAATAACATCAATGAATGAATTCAAATTATGGAACCTATAACACCAATAAATATAAGGATTAATCACATCTTGATAGATATACAAGGAGATAGAAGTGATGGAGTATGAACCCATCAATCAAGAGCCAGGAATACTACATGTCTACTATCAGAGATGAAATCGAGCTTGGTAAAAGATGCACTAAAATATTAAGATTGGATACAATCAATGAAAGAAGAGATTGGAGAGATTGAGAAGAAAAAAACATGGTCATTAGTTCCCAAAGCTAAAGACAAAAATGTTATAGGAACAAAACGGGTCTTCAGAAATAAAATTGATGAGAATGGTGAAATATTAATAAATAAAGCTAGATTGGTTTGCAAAGGTTATAAAATGAAGAAGGATTAGATTATGGAGATAATTTTGACTCTATCTCTTGATTGGAAGGAGTCAAAATATTACTGGCTTACACAGTATATAAAGGATTTAAAGTTTATCAAATGGATGTTAAATCAACATTTCTAAATGGAATATTAGAAGAAGAAGTCTATATTGAACAACCTGAAGGATTTATTCTTGAACAAGGTAAGGATTTTGTTTACAGATTGCATAAAGAATTATATGGTTTGAAGAAAGCACCAAGATAATGCTATGAGAGACTACATTCATATTTAGTAAAGATTGGATTTGAAAGAACTAATGGTAATAGTATTGGGTATTTGATAACTGAACGTGAAGACAAAGTCTTAATTGCTGAAATTTTTTTGGATGGTATAATCTTTAGAGTAAATGATTTACTTAGTAAATGTTTTGCTAAAAAAATGAGGAAAGAATTTGAGATGTCTATGAGTGGAGAAAAATAATTCTTCATTGGTTTACAATTACATTAGATGAAAAAAGGTATTTATATAACTCAGTCTAAGTACATTAAGGAGATATTAAAAACTTTTGGAATGGAAGATTCAAAACCTGTTGGTACACCTATGGTAACTGGTTGGAAACTATTAAAAGAGGATGATTCTAAGGAAGCACTTATGTGAATGAAACATTATACAAATCAATGATTGGAAAGCTACAATATGTTTTTCATAATAGACCTAATATTGCACATGTAGTTCCAATAGTTGTTAGATTTTCATTTGATCCTAATGATTCACATATGATTGGAGTTAAAAGGATATTATTACATCTTCAAGGAACATAACCATATGGTTTATGGTATGAAAAGAAAGGAGATTTTAATCTTGAATCATATACAAAATCAAATTGGGCTGGAAATATTGATTACAGAAGAAGTACAAGTAGAGGAGTTTTTTATCTGGGAAGCAAATTATTGTCATGGACAAGAAAGAAGAACAATTGTATTTCACAATTTACAGTGAAGATGAATATGTTATTGCTGCCATTAATTGTCAGCAAGTGTTATGGATAAAAATAATATTAGAAGGAATGCATGAGAAAGTTGAAGAACCTATTGTTATACACTATGACAACAAAAGTGCTATAATATACCAAAGAACCTTTTAATGCACTCAAATACCAAGTATATATCCATAAAATATCATTTTCTAAGGAAGTAGGTACATGATAAAGAGGTAAGATCTGAGTATATTCCCACAAAGGAAAAAAAAATGCTAGTATTTTCACTGAACAGCTCCCTAAGGAGACATTTGAATATCTAAGAGGTAAACTAGGGGTCCTACCCCTATAAAAAAATCAACTGAAGAAGATGCAGTATCCATCAGTTCAGAACATTCTACAATAATATATTAAGTATGAATTAATGTATATGCAAACTACTCTATGGGGGAGCATTCTAGGCAAGTTAAAGGAAAAAGAAGAAAGAAAAATTAGAAGACATAATAGTAAGGTTGATCACCTTTGGCATTGTTGTCAAAGGTGGAGAATAAAGAACAGGGAGAATAAGAGAATAAAGAATAAAGAAGTATGAAAGAAGAGAGATAAAGTAGAATAGATAGAACTAAAATTTGAGAACATAAAAAGGTACAGAGATATTGGATCACTTCCATCAATTCCAAAGGGGAAGATTGTTGGCATATGGGGAGATTGTCTACATAACTTCTCTAGTTGATAGGGAAGTTAAGTGAATTTAATATAAAGGTTAAATAAGTAATAAAGTTTGGAATTGATGTCAAATAGAAAAATAATAAAAGTATTAACTATTGGAGAGAGGAAATCTTATCGATGTAAGGAGGTTAGCTATCAAAAGCCGATAACTATAGGTTAAAACTGATGACATGTAACTGATTGAATGTTTGACAATGTTAAGTTGAAGATGATGCAAGACATTAAAATAGTTAATGGTTTGTACTTTCATTGATGTCAACTTGATATCATATGTATGGTCATGTACATAATGCCAAATAATTCAGAGAATCAATGTAACAATGATTATGATTTCAGCAATGCATGAAAGTCAAGTATTCACTATGTGACAAACTACACTGACAAAGTGCACACCATCAGTAAAGACAAAGAAAAAGTCATAGTGATGCCCGACGAGAAGAAGACATTATTGCCCGATGAAGCAGAATCATAGGATGCCCGATGAACTAAAAATAGAGTTGCCCGACAGATGGAGATCCCAAAGATAACTGGAGTTACACCGACATAACTGGTAGTTGTCACCGATGACGAACTGGAGAGTTGACCGACGAAATAGAGAGTCTAGAAAATGACAAAATATCTAGCTGGCAGAGCTTAAGGATAGACTTAACTAGTTGTTTTATTTGTTTTATTCGACCACAATTAAGTAATTTATTTAAAGAAGATTTATACATTTGGCAAGAAGATAACTACAAGATAAATCATGAGTTAAAGCCGTAAATCAGATTAGCTGGATTGTTTTTCATGCCAAGAATTAAGAATCAAGAATTAAGGAATATTATGTCTATATAAGAGAAAAGAATAATTCATTTGCACATGAAATCAGATACACAGAAGGGAAGTGAATAAAAAGAAGATACTGAAGAGAAACTGTTGAAGGATAAAGTTCATACATTCCTAATCAATCAAGCTAAGGAAGAGCTAAAGAATTTTGCAAACACTGACGAACAGTGAAGCACAACATCACAGAGCAGAAAGTGTGGAGCACAAAGGAATTGAATTGATACATTGATCAGAGAGGTATTGTACATAAATAGATATGAAAATATGCAATTCAAGTTGCATTAGAAATAGGTCATTGTGTTTTAGTTTAACCATTGAAGCATTAAGTCTCTTAACAAAGCAAGACTTAACCGTCTTCTATAATTAAGGTATATCCTAACAGATTGCCAAAAAGGTTGATTCATGAAAGTAGCATTGAATTTGCATAAAGCCTATTGACAGCCTAAGAAGAAGGTTGATTCAAGGATGGTAGCAAGATTTTCCTAAAGCCTATTGACAGTTTAAGAAGAAGGCTGATTCAAGGATGGTATCAAAATAGATGCTAGATACTACGTGACAACCTATGTATAAAAATACTCTAACAAGGTCACACTTAATAGTGTGTTTGTAACCTTTAATAGGGTTGGCTCCTAACAGGGCTCACTTCAGAAGAGTGAAAATTTGGGGCACTGGTCCCAGTAGTTTTTCCCTTAACAGGGTTTCCACGTTAAAATCCATGTGTTATGTGTGTATGGTTTATTAATTTATTGTTTTACATTTCACATATGCATTTCTGGATAGATTGGTATACTCTGCATATTTACTGAGTATCGATAAATAAGTTTTACTGCTTATCGGTAATCAAGGAGAATAAGGACAGACAAGGTAAACTGACAGACAGTTAATTATTTTAAAGTATTTCAAGGCATGCATCTTGTAGGGTTTTAATAATCTGAGGTGTATTGATTGGTGGATTAAAGTTTAAAGGATAAATTTTTGAGGCCAATGATTCACCCCCCCTCTTAGTTATTAGTAACAATTGGTATTAGAGCTTGTGTGCTTAGAAGGAAGGTTTCAAGACCTATGTAAAGATCACAAGATGAACAAATGAGATGTGCCGAAGTTGAACAAAGACAACTTTGCTTCATGGAAAAGCAGGATAAGACTCCACTTATCAGGTATTGGCAATGATATTACTCAATACTTAGATACTGAATATCTGTTGCCTACAGGACCATTGACAGTAGATCAATTGAGAGTGAAGCATGAGCATAAATCCATGGTTATAGAGCTTTCTTCCTCACTCTCTGATGCTGAATTTTAAGATGTCAAAGATTGCAAAACTAAAAAAACAATGTGGGACAAACTAAATCTTGTACATGGAGGTGATACAAATATTCTGAGAGCCAAGGCAGAAAGCCTTAGAGGAAAGTTTGATGATCTCAGAATGAAAGAAGGTGAAAAAATCAAACAGTATAGCACAAGAATAAAAGTAGTCAATGTTATACGAGGTGTTGGAGGTACACTTGAAGAGGAGATAGTGGTAAGTAAAATCTTAAGAACCTTATTGCCTGTATATGCTATTAAAGTCTATGCTATTCAAGAAATGGGAGGAGTAGAAAATAATACAGTTATTCTTGATAGCATAATTGGTAGACTAATTTCATTTGAGATGAATAACTTTGACAATAGTGCCTTACCAAGTTTAGAGTCTGCATTTAAATATTCTATGAGAATAAGAAAATCTAGTCAGAGACACTCATCTAGAAGAGACAGTGAAAGTGAAAGTGAAGAAGAAGATCTAGATAAAATAGAAGCACTCATGGAAAGAAGAATGCAGAGAGACAAAGGTAAATACAAAGGCAAGTTACCACTTGTATGCTTTAATTGTAAAGAGATTGGAAACTTTGCTGCAAGATGTCCTAACAGAAGAAAAGATGACAGAAGTGATGACAGATATTTTGAGAAGGAATCTGACAGAGGTGACAACAAAGATTACAGAGGTAACCGACAATCAGGAAGAAAGGATACCCGAGACTACAAGGATAAAGGAAAGAAGGCTAGCTATCTAGCTGCTTGCAAAGATGAAGATACTGACACCGAACCAGATGATGACATCGAGATAGTATTTGTAGCTATGAAGGATGATTGAGATGAAGATGAAAGGTATGAAGAAACTGCACTCATATCTAAGGTTAGTAAGAATGATGTCTGGATTATAGATAGTGGCTGCACTCACCATATGACTGGTGACAAAGAAAAATTTAATACTTTTGGGTATTATAATGGTGGTACAGTAAGAATGGGAAACGATACACCTTGTCCAATTGAAGGTAAAGGAAAAATAATGCTGAATAACCTGATTAAATGTGAAAATTCTTATTGGGTAAAAGGATCGAATTACAATCTGTTGAGTGTTTCTCAGCTAAATAATTCAGGTCACAAAGTAGCATTTGAGAACAAGAAGGCAAAAATCTTCAATGAATCATAAAAACTGATTGGTACTGGTGAACAGACCAAAAGCAACTTATTCTATCTGAATGACACTAATCCCACTTGCTTGATGACTAGAAATGAAGACATATGGTTGTGGCACAAAAGATTGTGTCATGTGAATTTTGACAACATGATGAAAATAAGCAGGAAAAGAAGTGTAAGAGGCTTACCAACGATGACAA
>MU223675.1:993502-1022189 GCA_018584345.1 Thuja plicata | reverse complement strand
AGTGTGATAATATAGTATGTTGCCATCAATGCCAAAGGGAGAGATTGATGACATGTAACTGATTGAATGTTTGACAATGTTAAGTTGAAGATGATGCAAGACATTAAAATAGTTAATGGTTTGTATTTTCCTTGATGTCAACTTGATATCATCTGTACAGTCATGTACATAATGCCAAAGAATTCATAGAATCAATGGAAAATTGATTATGCTTTCAGCAATGCATAAAATTCAAGTATTCACTAAGTGACAGACTACACCAACGAAATGCACACCATCGGTAAAGACAGAGAGAAAGTCACAGAAGACAGAATTGCAAGATGCCCGATGAACTAAAATAAAAGTTTCCTGATGGATGGAGATCCCGAAGCTAACTAGAGTTACACCGATGGAATTGGCAGTTGTCACCGATGATGAACTGCACAATTGACCGATGGAACAGAGAGTTCAGAAAATGACAAAATATCTAGCTGGCAAAGCTTAAGGATAGACTTAACTGGTTGTTTTATTGTTTTATTCAACCACAGTTAATTAATTGATTTAAAGAAGATTTATACAGTTGGAAAGAAGATAACTACAAGATAAATCGGGAGTTAAAGCAGTAAATCAGATTGGCTGGATTATTTTTCATGCCAAGAATCGAGAATCAAGAATTAAGGAATATCATTTTTATATAAGAGACAAGCATAATTAATTTCTGCATGAAATCAGATACACGGAAGGGGAGTGAATAAAAAGAGGATGCTGAGGAGAAACTGGTGAAGGATAAACTTCATACAGTGATGATCAATCAAGCTAAGGGAGAGCTAAAGAATTCTACAGACACCGACGAATAGTGAAGCACAACATCACAAAGTAAAAAGTGTGGAGCACAAAGGAATTGAATTGATACATTGATTAGAGAGGTATTGTACTTAAATAGATCTGAAAATATGCAATTCAAGTTGCATTAGAAATAGGTCATTGTGTTTTAGTTTAACCATTGAATTGTTAAGTCTCTTAACAAAGAAGGACTTAACCATCTTCTATAATTGAGGTATATCCTAACAGATTGCCAAAAAGGTTGATTCATGAAACTAGTATTGAATTTGCATTAAGCCTATTGAAAGCCTAAGAAGAAGGTTGATTCAAGGATGGTAGCAAGATTTTCCTAAAGCCTATTGACAGTCTAAGAAGAAGGCTGATTCAAGGATGGCAGCAAAATAGATGCCAGATACTAAGTGACAACCTATGTATAAAAATCCTCTAACAAAGTCGCACTTAACAGTGTGTTTGTAACCTTTAACAGGGTTGGTTCCTAACAGGGCACACTTCAAAATAGTAAAAATTTGGGGTACCGATCCCATTTTTTTTCCCTTAACAGGGTTTCCACGTTAAAATCCATGTGTTATGTGTGTATGGTTTATTACTTTATTGTTTTACATTTCACATATGCATTTTTGGATTGATTGGTATACTCTGCATATTTACTGAGTATCGGTAAATAAGTTTTACTGCTTATCGATAATCAAGGAGAATAAGGATAGACAAGGTAAACCGATAGACAGTTAATTATTTCAAAGTATTTCAAGGCATGCATCTTGTAGGGATTTAATAATCTGAGGTGTATTGATTGGTGGATTAAAGTTTAAAGGATAAATTTTTGCGGCCACTGAGTCACCCCCCTTCTCAGTTATTACTAACAAAAAGGAGAAATCATGACACAATCGACAAAGAGGAAGAAAATTAAAATGATTTAATAAGATGATTAAGCTATGATAGTTGGATGTAGGTTTAGGTTTTGGTGATTAACAATTATCTTATTAAGAAAGAGACAAGGAGAAGCTTGGTATCATGACGGAGAAGAAGAGAAGAAATTGGTTGAACAAAAGAACTAATTAGAGAAGCACTATTGTAATCATAGAAGAGGATACAAAGGATTGGAATGATGTGTTATTGTGTTAAATAAATTTATTGGATTTGATATAGTAGAGTTAGTGCAAACCGGAGATCATTTTATAGGTTGTTACTCTCTAAGAATTGTGACATTAAAATTCCTTATCAAGTGACCCTAGCGGGTCTATTGCAAATCCTTTAATAGGGTTTCATTCTAAAAAAAACATATAAAATATACTTTCTAGGTTACTCCTAATAGAGTACAAGATGTTAACATCTTTCTAAGTAAATCCCATAACTAGGTAGCATTTAACAATGCTTTTGATACCCTTAACGGGGAAACCTCTTAACCAGGCAAATTTCAGAAGAGTACAACATTTGTGCACACTGATCTCACACTTTGGTTTTATCCATAATCAGGTTTCTATGAGATAATACTTATGTTTATGTTATCAAGATGTTTAATGTTATGGTAACCGGTAACACCGTTATAGGTTAATTAAGCTATAATCGGTAAATGTGTTAAGAGAAGATTTGAGATTATATTTAAAGGTTAAGTTGGTGATTACTGATTCACCCCTCTCTCAGCAACCTTTCCTATACCTACAGTAATGAGCTCATGTGGATGTATTAAAGAAAGGATTTGTGGGATTCTTAAACATATTTTAAACTCTTCATAAGTCACATCAAAGTCTTTCAAAAATTGTAAGTTTAAATATGATGACTTTTATATTCCTAGATACATTTTATCAAAATTTATTGAAGTAGTATGATGTTGACATGATGACATCCCTACCCCCTACTAAAAATTGGACATTTTTCTACACATTAGAATGTGAGAGGATAGGTTGGACTAAAAAATATGCAATAAATATGTATTAATTAAATTATAAAGAAATGAATAGATCAAGTGATACTTAAATACAGTTGCATACATTTTATGAATATGAAGATTTTATTAAATATAGATTGTGGGTGCTTATGCCGAGTAGTGTGTTCTATGACATCTTCACTGGAGGTATGAAGAATAAATTAATGAGGTGGAATTGTATTTTGAATAGAAGATGTCTGCATGAAAAGATGACAGTTTATTATGTTGAAGAAAGAGTACTTCCATGAGAAGTGGAAATATTTATTATGAATGCATGTAAAATTGAAGTAAGAGAGATGATGGAACCTGAAGTCTTTAATATTTGGTTGTAGGAATCTCAAATTCTCACTGATTTTCAAAAAAATTCAAGAACTCTTTCTTAGTTGAAGGTTTACAATATAATCTTAGTCAATGATCATTCACGATGATTTTAAAGTGAACAAGATCAATTATATACAACTGTACTACACCATTATCAAAAATTTCCACAGCTTCATATGGCCCAAGCCATCTTGTGTACAAATTACATGTGTGCTCTTTATATCTGGAGCCATATAGAAATTCCCTTACTCGAGGAGATAACTTCTTTGTTTTGATATGCTTTCCATGCCATTTCTTGTGCTAATTTTGGAATAACTTTGTTTGATACGGGGCTGATTTTATTATTTCATCTAAGGCATTAAGCTGCATGATTCTATATTTTTGTGTTGTATAGAGATCCATTTAAGGTTCCAATGATGTTTTGAAATTTTTAATCTCAAAATCAATTGGAAGAACAATTTCCTTATGATATGGAATTTCAAATGGTGTGAATCCTATTGTTGTTTTCCAAGTTTTAATGTATGTCCAAACTGGTTCAAAGAGTCTATTTTCCCAATCATTCCTATGAATGTGCACTATTTTTGTTAGGATTGAATCAATATCTCTCTTTTTAATTTATGCTTGACCATTGGTTTGTGTGTGACATGGGCTTGATTTCTTGGGCCTAATATTGTCCTCATTGAGGAATGTTGTGATAAATGTAGAGGTGAATTGAGCTTCTTGATCTATGACAAGCTTCCTTGGAACTCAATACATTATGAATATCTCTTCATATAGAAACCATACAGCCTTATAGAGCCTTATTTTCTCTAGCATGCTTCATAGGTGGTGGAGGAGCACCTAGAAATGAGGCTAGTTCCTTAGTAATTTTTTCTTGTACTTGACTCAACCCAGGTCAAGAAATGAATGAGGACTGCGGGAGAGTCTAAAGTGTGTTTTAGAGTAGTAGAGAGTCTCTAGTATTTTTTAGAGTCACTGGTGAGGTGAAAAACATGTTTGAACAAGAGTTTCCATTAGATGCTTAGTGTTGCCAATGTATTGCCAAGGCTTGAAAATTTGGGCCTAACATGTGAAAGGACTCCAAAATTCTTGTAGGGACTAAAAATAGGTTTAATATGGTTTGAGAATTCAATTTTCACCCATTTTTAGTGTTATGCATGTTAGGATATTATATGTGTAAAAGTTGACAAGTTGTCATTGACAACATTTCAACTTTGCAATGTTGTCATGACAAAATGTTGGACAAAACTTGTCTTAATGCTCAAAATCAGTAATGGGATTGAACTACCAATTGGAACCAATGGAATAATTTTATTTAAGGTAGTCTAGGGCCTTATGCATGGGTTGGTCAATTTTTTGAGCATACTAGAATAGAAAAGTAAATCATTTTTCTCCGAAACTTTGTATCAGTCAAGGTTGTAACTTGAGCATGTGTTTAATAATGGCTTGAATGAAGTTTTTATTTGTTGTAATTAGTTATATTGCTTTAGCATGTTTTCACTGTGTATGTTGTTAGGCATATATCAATAGTTTTTCATGGTGAGTAAATAAATATTTTCTTTATGGCCAGTCCACTGGACCAGTCAGAGACTGCATCATAAAATGCTTCTACCTTAATAACCACTATGAGTTCTTTACGACCTTTTTAGACATGGTAGAGAACTCATTTTATAGTCTATTATATGTTCTTGGTAGTGAGATAATTATTATTTCTATTTTTAGCATCTTTTTTTAGGAAAGAATGCAGGTTCCTGACTAGGAGCAAGATAGAGGACATGCAGTCAATGAAAGAAGGCAATGTTAGATTGAACAATGAGTTCAGTGGGTATGGTTGTGAAGTTGGAGGACTAAGGAACACCTAGAGTGAAGATCTTTAGGGGTTGAATCCATTTGAGTCAGGTTTGAACAAAAGTTTTTGTATTCTATTAAAAGTACTTAGAAAGACCGATTATAACCTAGTTGCAATACCTAGTTAGGCCCAAAAGGATACTAGGCCTAGTTGTGAACTCTTTTTGGAAATGATAACAAAGTGTCACCTAATCCTTCTCAAATTGGGATCAATAATGGTCTAAGGGAGTAGTAAATAAACCATTCCACATTTCCAAGTACAAATCATGGATATGGGAAAGATTTGAAAGACTTACCCTATTGAGTCTTGGAGTGAGAAGTAAGGTTCAACACCTGGTATAGATATCTTGGAAAGGAGTTGGAGATTGAGTGAACTCTCCTCAAGGTAAGGGTGGAGTAAATAACCCTACAAGTCATAGAAGAAGTTCTAGTGAAGGAGTCAAGGTTACCCATTTGAAATATCTCCCTATAAAATTGGTATCATAGCCACAAAGACTTGGGCAATGTTAGTGAACATATTTGTCTTTTTACAAAAATCCTTTTAATTTTACTCTATCACCCTTAAAAGACAAAATATTTCTAACAGTTGGGTAAGTATCCTTTATGATCACTTCCCTCTGAATTTTAATATAGGTACAACTCCCTAATATGATATTCAATGAAATAAAATAACAATTCAATTGGTTAGCTTTTAACCAGAAAGCTTATAAAGGCTGCAATATCATTATTTGATGATATGCTTCTAAGAAAATATGATGGAAATATAACTGAATAATGAATAGGAAGGAAACATAGTCACTTCCACAATGGCGTTTCATGAAAAACATAACTGACTTCTTGACCACAGATAATAGAAAGTAGATAAAATCCAGAATTTAGATATTATGAAACATCAGACAAATATATAAAACAGGCTAAACAATATGTCAACACAGAACACCTTACTTTGGTTTATAAACAACACATATTCAATAACCTTCCTGTCATATATTTCATAAATTACTACATAGATAATTGTTTGAAATCTATTCTGTTCATAACATTTAACAATATGAACTGTAACTATCAAAAACTATATCTATCAGTCAAAAGTTTTCCGAACCCTTAAAAAGTTTGAGCAGCCAGAATAAATAGTAGCAGAGCACCGAGAGGCCTCTCGAAAAGAATGGCCTCTCAGGAAAACTTTTAAGTAACTAAACCACTAGAAAGAGGACACATGTCCTACAAATTTTGCATGTTAATTCAGTAAAAAAAACTAGATAGCCAAATCAGGCTCGTTATCAATGGCACGATCCTCGCTTCCCGCTGGAATTCCTTCTTCATTAGTAACTAATTGAGTTGGCTTCCATTCTTTATATGCTTGAACTAGTTCTTTCATGAGCGACAAATGCAGGATCTTAGAATTTACTATTCGAGCCATAGAGGCATCTTTGTTCCACCTCAGCTTCTTCACCTTCTTAGTGACATTGGCTAACTGATCGATACACAAATAAAGTATAGATTCAATCCTTTCTATCTGCATTAAGTCAGAGGCTTTAGGATGAATCTTTTCCCTAATATTCTTAATTTCTAAGTTGAAAGCATCCAGAGCGCCCTTTAGTTCTTGTTCACCAAAGACGGATGGGTAGGTATAAGTGAAATTAATCACTTTCAACTCAATCAGGACAGCTTTTTGGATTTGTTTAGCTTCAATTTTATATTCCTTATTTCTTGCAATAGTACTTCTTATCAGAGCAATGCGCCAACTGATATTTTTCCTAAGGATAAAGAAAAGAGACTCTTCGGCACCCTTTACTGACTTTTCTACACAAAATTTATTAAAT
This sequence comes from Thuja plicata, assembly GCA_018584345.1. NCBI lineage: Eukaryota > Viridiplantae > Streptophyta > Pinopsida > Cupressales > Cupressaceae > Thuja > Thuja plicata. The sequence continues at coordinate 1,015,451 of MU223675.1, read as the reverse complement.
CCATGTCTCTCTATCTCCATAAATTTTGTCATTACTGACACCCATTTTTCCTCATTTGTATTCCATACCTGGCATTGAGCTTGCAATTCTCCCATCACTACCTCAATGTTGTGAAGAATTGAATGTGAATCTTTAATGTATTTCCTGCCATTATTGAGCACTTGAGACATCCACTCATCAACTGAAGAAACCAAAGTCCACCCCCTTTGAACTTGATTCAGCAACATTTTACTTTCTTCATAGTTGGGGTCAAACACCTGGGATGACTGGGACAATGGGGTAGCATCAAAGCTGTATATTGTATTGATAAACTAGGAAAGTGAGACAATGGTTTGTTTCAATTAATTCTTCTCTTTTCTATCTTGCACTGATGTGATCAGCATCTGTTGGGCTGTTTCCTTAAAAAGGTGGTTCTTTCCTGCTCTATCCATAGTCCCTAACTCAATTTTGGTTACCTCAAAATCCTCAACCACCACATCCTGCTTTTCTTCCTTAGGTCTGTAAGTAGCTACCTCAGCTATCCACTTCCCAGTTTTAGCATCAGCAAACATGCGTGCTATACTCTTCACTTTCTTGGCCTTAGCAGTCTTTTGATCATATTTACTAACAATATCCTGTACTGGAATTGATATAGGAATCAGACTCCGCTTCCTATTAACTGAAGAAGTAAACCATTTTGATGTATCATTACTTGTTTCTAGTTGAGGGCCAACTTTAGCAGGGGTGTCCATTAAATCCAAGGTTACATCATTGAGGTCAAAGAGATCTTTCCCAATTTGGTCATCATCCCCAATTTGATAGTTCAAATCTCCAAACTTGTCATCCTCCAGATTAACTGTCTCTATCTGCTCCTGAGTCATCTTCACTTTTCTTTGTGATCGAGATCTTGATCTGGTATTGCATTGAGGAGAGGCCATAGTGGAAACCTCTCCAGCCGAATTCTAGTTAGAATATTTCTTCCCCTTCTTATCAGAGGAACTTGCATTACCAGATGGTTTAGGTGAATTAGAAATAGAGGGGGAGGAAAATAAAATTGAAGATTTAACTCCAATTGTTTTAGGACTAGACTGCTCTCTTTTTTCCTGCAGCCATTTTTTAGTTAATTTGAGAACATGTGTTCTGCATTTAATGTCATCTTTCTCCTCCTTCGACCAATCAACATTTATCTCTTTAGTGTCCAGAAGTCTTTTGAACCTGGGTTCGACCAAATCAGAACCGTCACCCGTTACCGCCTCTATGTTGAACTGTATTGTCATGAAAAAAATTTGGTAAATGCAAAGTCTGCTATGGCTTCTTGTCATGACTTGGGATTCATTTGCATAATCCTCCCAGAAATCCTCTAAATGGGGAACTAGAAACATGTGAGATCTAAGACCTAGGTTGCTGCTAGCAAAGTTTTTGTTATCAAATTCTGTTCTCTTTGTGTAATAATTAAAATCAAAATGACCAAGGTCACTTCCAATACTTATTGCATGTTCAATGGTTAGGCATGAAAGCTTTCCTAGCTGCAACAGGAAGATTTTCTCACCTTGTTCCCTGGGAAGAAAATGTTTGAGCACAATAGCGAGTTGTCTACAGACTTCTGCAAGGATGAAACAATCAAATGCATACCTAGGAAATTTTGTAGGGGCATCCTCAAAACCACCAATTCTTATATAAGAGAACCTAGGGAACTGAATATAAAAACTCCCAAATCTAGTCACAAACTGTTGAGCTTCTGAACTCATCCTCCTGGCCGAATCTCCAGACATCTTGAAACAAAGCTTACCCATAAAGGTATCATGAACCATCCTGTAATTCTAAATCACATTATCTTTGCGAAGCATAGGAAAATATTCAAAAACACACATGTCATCAATCCAAGGCTCATGAATCATACCATCCCATATCCTACTACATGTTAGACAATACATCAGATAAGAAGACATGAAAAAGCTACATCTAGTAAGCTTGGAACTATTTAGTTATTCTCTCATAGATTCTGCAATTAATTCCGCTCAATCCAACTTGTGTTTGCCCTCTAAAATAACTTCTACATAACAGAACAACCAATCAGAAAACAAGGAAGCCTCAGGTGACCCTCTGACTCTATGTAACATTACCATAACATCAGTAATGTATGGATGCACATGATTTCTACTTATCTTTTTGTGTAAGAGAGAACCTCCCCTTTGGGCATTTAATAACCAGTGCTTTGCTATTGTAGTTCGGTTTGCGTCAGCATTTGGCTTAAATTTAACAAGAGATTGAGAAAGAAAAAAACATCTGCTCTTGGATTTGGAAAGCCAAAGTGACAATTCCCTTGTTAACAACCATTAATACCTCACCATTTCTTTTAAGAATTGATTCGGTTCGCTGGTCATAATGTCTGATACACTCATGGACAAGTTCAGGACATACCACTGCAGGAGGGAAGCAAGAAGCTACACACAACCCACTACTTAAAATTTCCATAGAAGGAACATTCTCCTTGACAGATGCAGTAATTCTATTAGATATTCCCTCCACATCATATCCCTCTAAATCTATGTCTGTTACAATAGAATTTTTGCACACCAAACTAGACACACTCCCAAACAAATGAAATGCTGACTTCATTCTTGTAAGAACAAACTAAGAATTTCTATAGAAACTCCTGTAAAATTCGAAAGCTCTTAAATTTAAACATTGGAGGAGTGACAGCCTGACTTACCTTAATATCTGAGGAAAATTCTGCAACTGGTGCTCCAAAAACCCTTACCTCCACTCTTTGGGCATATAGACAACGATAGTTTTTCAAAAAAATAATGAACAATAAGAAGGGTTTTAATAAGAAACACAATGAATGAGTAATTAATTTCCCATAATTAAGGCAATAAAAGCTTGAAGCATGAAGTGACCTTTCACACACACAATCATTTACTGCCACTTCTGTAAACTTTTATGCTGCATGAATTCCTCATTAATTCGACAGCTCAGACATGACTTAACCGCTGCCAATACCTTTCTTCATTTAAAGCTTTTTATGAGTGGGGTCCACAACTAAAAAGATGGCAATTTTCCTTTTCTTATGCCACGTGTCACTTTTAAAATCTTTGAACACTCTTGAACTGAGTTCAAGGCTGTTCATGTGTGTTCACCACTGTTCAAGTCTGTTCCTTTATATCCCGCCTTCATTCTCAAACTAGAAGTCTCATGCTTAACCATAAATTCCCATCTTTGATTTAACCAAAAGTTCTGAAGCTTGCGATCATGAAAACACCTCTTTTAGCGAAAAAAGTTTTCACCTGCTACCGCTTCATAAAAATATGAACAAGCTTGAACACTCTTGAACCAAGTTCAAGGCTATTCAAGGTTGTTCAAACCTGTTCAAAAGACACGTTAGAAAAATATTTTTCTCTTTTTAGAAGTATAGGTGAAACACATGGGAGATCCTTTGACTAAGGTTTTAAACATGAGGGCTTAGGCAACTTTAAGATTCGCAAAAATAACAAGGCAACTCTAAAAATTGAACAAAAGGACAAAGATCAAGATTTGGACTAACAGACAACAAAGAAGGTTTATGTATGAGTCCATTGGTGAATCAACTATGGTCACTATTGAAAAATTAGGAAGGAAAATAAAAGACTAGGAGGAGGAAAATATACTCCTTATAGAAGAATTAGATGTAATCAAGGATAATCTTGGAGAAGTGGAAGAGAAGACATAAGAAGTTAGTGGTAAAGTGAATGAAAGTTATGAGAAGGGTAAAGAAGTGGCCATTGAGGATGAATTTTCTGAGCCAGATTCACCATTGCAAGAAGAACCATTACTCAGGGCTATCAATGCATTGGGAGGAAAGTATCTTGAAGGTATACCTTTATTCAGTGACAAGATGGTGTGAGAATTACTCATGGAATGGATAGAGGGTATGGAGAACAATTTTTAATGTGAGGGGTTAGTGAAGCCTAAAGGGTGAAGGTTTCTAAAGAAAGAATGAGAGGACTAACCCTAAAATGGTGGAAATTTATTTAAACAAAGAGGGAGAAAGATGGAAATAAATCTATAACAACATAGAAAGGTATGGTTGAAAAAATTAAAGAGGCCTACATGCTAGAGGATTATAAAATCCAATTATAGAATAATAGACAAAACCTAAGGAAAAAGTAAATGGATGTGAGTACTAATACTCAGGAATTCTAGAAATTGTGCTTGAGATCAAATGTATAAGAAGATTAAAGCATTAAGGTGGCAAGCTATGTGAATGTCTTGAGATGGAACACCCAAGAGAAAATAAATTTTCTTAGGCCTACTAATATCTATAAGTCTTATCAAATTTCTCTCAAGATTGAGGAGAGAAGTGTAAAGAAACAATATTCAATATGTAGAGGTAGAGGTAGGGGTGGAGACTCATGAGGACATAGAAGAAAATATTGTGGAAGGGGAGTGAATAAAGACCCTAAGGTAAATCAAGACAGATAGAGAAAACTAGTGAATCAAGTAGACGAGGGTGTCAAAGGAGAGGTAGAGGGTTTGGAAGTAGTTGAGGCAGATTTGGTTTCTCTAGAAGAGGGTCCCACTTTGTAAACATGAATTGTTACAACTATGGTCAATTTGGGCATCCATCCTATAGGTGTTTTGAAAAGGAAAAATCATCTCAATCAGAGAAAAGGGTCAATTATGTCTAACAATAGGCAATTAATGTGAAGTCTCCTAAGGTGAATCTCATTTTAGAGAGTGGAGAAAATTTGATGTTTAGAAGGATATTGATAAAGGAAACCGTGAAAGAAGAACCAAACATAGAAGGGCATTGTTTTGAGTGAAGTGTGAGATTATTAGAAAATTATGTAAGTTGATAATATACACAGGCTCTACTTACAACATAATCTCAAAGGAGGAAGTTAATAAACCTATCTTGAGAAATATCCCTCATACATACCCATATAGGGTCACTTGGTTGAACAAGGGGCAAAATGTGTTGGCGAATAAGAAAGAGTGGGTGGATTTTATCATAGAGGATATAAAGAAAAGGTGTTGTGAGACATACTTCCCATGGATACTTGTCACTTATTATTGGGATTACCACATTATCAACATCTTTAGAGTGAGATATATAACCAAGGATATCATCTTTAAGATTTATCTTTATATCCATAGGATCATGAATAGCTTTGATAGGAGCAACTGATTCTTGAGGGTATATAGTACCATGAAAAGGATTAGGAGGAATGTGGGATTTTAGAGGTAGACATGGAGGATCACAAAAATGATTTGATGGCATACTCTCATCTTGACAAGAATCTTTGGATGATTTAGGGAGGATACTTTGGTCTTGACTTTTAATAGGTTCATTGGAAATTATGAAAGGGATATCTTGATCGTTATTGGGAAGTGGATAAGATATAGGGCTTGATGGGATACTTTGTGATTAAGGTGGAAGAGTATCATCTTCAAAGAAATGAAATGTTATGAAGGGATCATCATGGTATTCTACGGGTATGGGATCTTCATCAAATGTTTGATAGGAATGGATAGCATCTTGATCTTGATCCTTACTAATACTAATTTATTCATACTTTAGATTATCCTTTTGACATGAAACCACTTCTAAGAGCAATGTATAAATTTGGATATGTATGGGGGGTTTTTGGAGGATTTATGGGGGATACTTTTGAATAGGTATGATAGGTATTAAAGCACATGATAACTTAGGATTAAGGATATTTGAAGCATGAAAAAGACTTTCAGAATGATGCAGGTTAGCTTGGATCCCTTTTAGAGGTATCCCTTGAGGGTATACATATTTAACATAAAAAGCATCATCCTTAGGTTCTTTGTTTAATGAAGGGATTTTGACTAGCGGTGCATTTTTAAGAAATGAAGGATCATGGTAGGAATTAGAAGTGATGTGTAGGTCATTACTAGACATAGGTTTAGGATTTTGATCCTTCTCTTGATTAGTATCTCATTCTTCATTAGATATATGATTAGGATTTTCTATTTCAATTATATACCATAATCAGTAAGATCTTATTTTTTAAGTTTCAATTTCATGCAATCTGAAGTTTTATGCTCATTATTTTTGTGATAGACACAATAGGTACTCACAAATGTAATTCTACATGAGATCACTTGACACAATGCAATGAGAATGTGGTCAACAAGTTCTTCCAATGCCGATTAATACCATTTTCCCAAATGAATAAAATTTATACCCAATGGGCATTTAGATTCATTTGTATTTTCAAAAGAGATGTTGGATTCAAGATTATGACGATCTAATTTTCTACTTTCTTCTATATCCACAATGTCTTCTTTTGATTGACATTGAGTTCCTTATGATTAGTGGAATTAGGATATTATTGGTTCTCCTTGATTTATAATTTTTTCCTTTGATTGATAGAGAAGACTCTCAATTGAATCTAGAGTAACTTCCTCTTCATTCTGTTGATCAAAGATAGGATGGTCATGAAGTTTTCCTTGATCAAAGATAAGATTGTCGTGCATAGATGAATATTTGTTTGAAGAAAAGGGGGGAATATTTAAATCATGAGTAAATATAAGATGAAAAATTGATCTTAATGAGTATTCTTTGGATGGGATGTCCTTTTCTTCCTTTAGGTCTCCGATTTGTGATTGTAAAGATTGAATTTGTTGGTTCATAGATTACAAAGGGGTGTCTTCATCATCATCTAATGTTAACTTAGACATATAAAAATCATGAGGGTGTTTAACCCCTATTTGAGCTATGGATAGGAAATATCTATCTTTGTCTCTTTCTAAGATCTTTTTCACCATTCTCACAAATAAAGGGTTTTTGGCATCCTCATTAACCTTTTGTTCGATTACATCTTCATCAATATTATTCTCGACGTAGTTATCATCATACCATCAAATAATTCTCATTGGAAATTCTCATTTCTCTTCCTCTTGATTATTTTATTGAAAGGGTTGATAGGGAGAATGAGGAGTCTTTTGTAGATAAGGTATTCCTTATCTAAGCATATTTGCATCTTCTTGTAAAGACAATTTAATATGATGTGATCTTGTCCAAATTGACATGAAAAATATTTTAGGATCTTTGTTGAAAATAATCTCTTTGAAAAGAATGATGAAGTTTAAGAAATTTGGATTTTTTAAATGGATGTATTTATTTTTGAGGTCAAGTATCATAAAAAATATCAAGCACAAATGCACATGTTTTTTGAAATTTCAAAACTCTAGACAAAAAGTGTATATTCTCAAATTTTTTAACAAGGCATTCAGAAGAAAACACTTCAATCAATCTACCTAAAGTAAGTTTTTGTTTAACATGGTTTGAATAGGAAGACTTACCAATTAACCAGGATTTAGTCAATGATCTTCTCAAATATATTTTCTTTTACCTTTTAATTACAAGAGCTTCCCAATACATGCATAGATGGTTTTTCATAATGACACAAGGAGGGTTAGTACCTGTTGCCAAAAGAACTCGCAAACACAAAAGCTACTTGCAGAATCAAAAATCAGAAGTTGAAACATAAAGAATGAGAGAAGAACAACAAAAAAATTATACTATTTCATAAAAATTCATACATTTTGGGTTGTAAGGCTCTCCTAGTTATGGCCAATACATTCTAAATCTATTCAAATACAATCCTTGAATACATGTGAGATCCACAATCTCCAAGTTTATTTTACTACTAATATTCTACCAATGAATACTTATTAAACCTATGATCAAAAAATTACATTTATATAAGAGGCTACCAAAAAGGTCGGCCCAAAATATCATAAAGATCTAGCATAGGAGACAACAATGACCCATATTTAGGTCAACACATTCGCCAATTTGAGAGATCCCACATTAATACCACAACCAAAATTAAATGCACATGTTAGCCCAAAGATCCAAACAAAGAAAACACACTCGGTGAGAGAGGAAACAAGAAACCACTGAGCCTCTGAGACCATTTGGTGAAACCAAGCAAAGAATAGTACCCAAATCTAACAGTGAACCAAGCCTTTAATGAATAACTCCATAATAGTTACTGAGAATTTTACCAAAATTTTCCAACAATCTACTGGGCTCAAAAAACACATATTTTTTGGTTGACATAGGATTTCAATGAACCCAAGATGCTCCTGCATCACACAGCTGGGGTTTAAAATAATTGATTATTTGAATCATGAGTGAGGTACAGCCCAAGATAAATGCAACTCAGATTGAGAAATTTGTGTAGAGTCTTCAATTGGTCTATTCATCCACTTTACCAAGTATTCCGTGTAATCCTTTCCTCTTGTGCTTCTGCCAATTATTTGTTCCAAAATATGCTCAAATTCTTGCATTTGTTTCTTAGGATAATCACTCAGAACCATCACTTCTTCATCAGGTTCATGATACTCATAAAAATTTGAAATATTGAATATAGGTGATATGTCCATGTCATTGGGTAAATCTACTACATAAGAATTTTCACTGTCAAACTTCCTTAATATCTTGCAAGGACCAAATTTCTTCATCTTCAATTTACCATATGTTCCAACAGGAAATATTCATTTCTTCAAATGAGCCATTACTTCATCATCAATCTTAGAAATCTTATGTCTTATTTATCTATCTACACTATCCTTGTATTTCTGATTACTTTTCTCCAACTTATGTTTGACTTCCTCATGCAATGAGTTCATTAACTCAACAAATTCTTCTCCTTCAGTACTCATCTTCTCTTCTACAACAATATCTCTCAATTTTGATATACCTCTCAGTTGTATGCCAATAAAAATCTAAAAAGGTATCTTTCCAATAATCCTATTCACTAAATTATTATATGCAAAATCCTCGTGTGTTAACATCAAATCCAAATTACTTGGTTTGTCTCCAACTAAGAATCTCAACAAGTTACGCAAACTTCTATTTAGAGCCTTTGTTTTTCCATCAATCTGTAGATTAAATGTAGAACTATACTTCAATTCAGTGTCTAGTTTCTCCCAAAGAGTTTTCCAAAAATAGCCAACAAACTTACTGTATTTGTTAGAGATCATACTCCTCGGTAATCCATGCAATCTGACAATCTCCTTGAAGAAAATATTGGTTATATGCAATGCATCTAAATTTTTCCTACATGGTATGAAATCTGTCATCTTGTAAAATCTATCCACAAAAACAAATATGGAATTATTACCTCTGATTTTACTCGGTAAGCCAAGAAAAAAATCCATGTTGATATCACTTCAAGGTTTCTTAGGCGCAGAAATCAGTATCCAGTATTCTGCCTTACTCCTTTTGCAACTTGACAAACTCCACAACACTTGACAACTTTTTGAACTTCTAGATACAATTGAGGCCAAAAATACCTTTCCTTAAGTAAACTCAATGTCTTATCAATGCCAAAATGTCTAGAAAAACCACTACTATGCTTCTCCTTTATAAAATTGGTTCTCATTGATCTTCTTGGTAAACATAACTGAATTCCTTTGAACAACATGTCTTCTTGAATTAAATAGTCTTCAAACCTACTCGGTTTATCTGGAATAGGTTCTCTACACATTCTCGATGAATCTAAAAAATGAGGGTCAGTTTCATACATATTCTTCATATCATCAAAACCAGGAACCTCAATTCTCATTTCAGTCAGAAAATATCCTCTTCTACTCAATCCATCAGCAACTCAGTTGGTTACTCCACCATTATGCTTTATCACAAGTATGAAATTATGTAAATACTCTACCCATTTCATATGTCTCGGATTCAACTTATTCTAACTAACAAAATACTGTAAAGCCTTATGATCATTATACAATATAAATTCACTTGGCATAAAAAATTGTCTCCACTTCTTCAAGGATTGAACAATAGCATAGAATTCTTGATCATACACAAGATATTTCCTTTTAGCATCATTCAACTTCTCAGTAAAGAAAGCAACAAGTTTACCTTCTTGACTCAACATAGCTTCTATTTCACTTTTACTTGCATCAAATTCAACTTGGAATATCTTATTAAAATCAGGTTTAAGGCTAACATAGGAAACTCAACCTTCTATTTCAAAGTCTCAAATATTTTATCGGCTCCAAGTGTCCACTTAAGTTATCTCTTATCTCCTCTCATTGTCTCAATCATAACATTGCAAATTGAACTAAAATTTCTGATAAAATTTTTGTAAAACCTTTCTAATCCATGCAATGATCTTACCTCAATGACATTATAAAGTGTAGGGAAATCAATTATAGCTTCAACCTTTTCAAGATCCATCTTCACACAGTCCAGTGAAATCACAAACCCTAAATACACAAGTTCTTATTCTATGAATGAACACTTTTTCAAATTAATCAACAAATTTTCCTCTTTCAATCTCTGCAATACCTGTGTAATGTGCACCAAATGATATTTTCTGGTCTTACTGGATATCAAAATGTCATCCAAGTACACAACCATAAATTTACCCAAGAATTTATTTATAACCTCATTCATTAACCTCACAAAAGTACTCAATGCATTAGTTAAACCCAAAGGCATAACCAACCATTCATACAAACCTTCTTTTTTCTTGAAAGAAATATTCCATTCATCACCTTCTCTGATTTTCATATGATGATATCCATTCTTCAAATCAATCTTGATAAAATATTTTTCTCTACTCAAACAATCCATTATATCATCCATCCTCAATATAGGAAACCAATACTTAATTGTTATCTTGTTTATAGCTCTTGAATAAGTACACATTCTCCATTATCCATTCTTTGTAGGTGCCAACATAGTTGGTACTACAAAAAAAATCAAACTTTCTCTAATCAAACCCTTCTACAATAGCTTTTGAACTTGTCAGATGAGTTTCTCATTCTTGCTTGGTGTGACTCGGTCTGGTACCTTGTTCTGGAAACTAGCTCCAAGATTCAGATCCCTATAATGACTTATATATCTCATTGGTGGAAAACTATTAGGTACATTATCTGGAATGATTTCCTTCTACTCAGTGAGCAACTTCACAACCTCTTTAGGAGCTTTATCTTATGTTTTCTCACTTGGTTTGTTATGAATCAAAGCATAACATATATCATTTCTCTTCAGATCCCTAATAAATTGTCAACCTTCCATCAAAAAAACATTCATAGATATAGATATCCACCAAAATATTCTTCAACCAAAGGTAACAAGATTTTCCTCTTTCCATAAACCCAAATAGTATATTTTTTCAATCTTCCATCATGTATATAATGTCTATCATATTTTCAAGGTCTACCAAAAAAAAGATCACAAAAGTCCATAGGCATAATATCACGCAACACCTTATCATAATACTTTCCAATTTTTCAGATTTAAAAAACATCGTTCACTTACCATAATTGTATGCTCATCTTTGATCCATGAAATCTGATAGGGCTTTAGGCGATTCAATATTTCCAACTACAGCATTGTAACCATTTCCGTTGATGCCATATTTTCCAAACTTCCACTATCAATAATCACTTGCCAAACCTTGTCTGAAACTATGCATCTAGTCTTGAACAAACCCTTTCTTACCAGATATTTCTTATTATTTTCACTCTATAATATTCTTCTCACCATCAATTTTCCTTCCTTCTAAGGTTCATTCAGTGAATCTTCTTTCACCAAAGAATTTCTACTACTATCCACCTTCTTGCTTGCATCTGTACACTCATGTGTACCTCCTTGGAATCCACTTCTTCCATATTAACCTCAGGAGTAATTACCTTTTCTTCTTAATGAAATTCGACCTTTCCAATCATTCTTTCCTTTGTCTTGATTTGTCTTTTCCTTATTAGATCTACTATTTTCACCATAATATCTACCTCTTTGTCTTTTTCATTTCTCTTGTCTTTTATTCAATTTCTTCTCATCTTTCAAGGAAAAATGGTAAGCCTCTTCAATACTCTCCATCTTTAACAAACTTATCTCTTCTTGAATACAACTCCTTAATCCATTCATGTATCTTGCAATTATTTCCACCTCATCTTCAGCATGTCCAAATCTGATACCTAACTTGTAAAATTCCTCAATGTAATTCTTCATAGATCTATCTTTTTACTTTAAACTTTACATTATCCTAACTAGGTTAATCTGGTAATCACAAGGTAGAAACTTTCCCTTCAACTTATTTATCATATTGTTCCACACCTTGATTTTGTCTTTACCTTTCTTCTTTTGGTCCAATTGCAGATGCTTCCACCACAAGGATGCATGACCTTTCAATTTTATTGTCACAATATTCACCTTTCTCTCTTATGATATGTTCTCATATTCAAAGTATTTCTCCATCTTGGTTATCCAGTCTATCAATTCATCTGAATCCAGTTTTCCACTATACCCAAGAGCATTAAATTATCATGTGGACTTCAAACTTGTCAATTATTGCAAGAATAGTTCTTCTCCTTGATATATTATAGGTGCAAGTGCAATTTCCTCCTCCAATTCCTTGACCTCATCATCACTAACATCCTCAAGATGTCTTCCTTAGTGCTAGGCTATCTCAACAACTTCCAATCCAGTAGCAATTTGTCTTAGCATACCAGCAAAGCCTGGATCTGCATTTCACTTTACTTGAACCATCTTGAAACCTTCTATAATTTAAGGTCAGATCACAATATTTTGCCCCACAACAAATAACCAACTATGATTTATAAGACGGAACCTTAGATCTAACCTCTCTCGAATACCACCTAACGCAAGGTGGTTTAGTACTTGGGGCCAAAGGCACTAGAAAACACCAAACCTACTTGCAGAATCAAAACTCAGAAGATCAATAATAGAGGAGAGAAAGAATACAAAAAAATTATATTAATTCATCAAACTTCATACAATTCTCATTGTAAGGCCTTCCCGGTTATGACCAATACATTCTAAATCTATTTAGATACAATCCTCATACATGCGATATCTACAATCTCCAAGTGTATGCAACTAGTAATCTTCTACCAATCAATACTTCCTAAACCTATGAACAAAAAATTACATTTATACAAGAGGCTACCAAAAAGGTTGGCCCAAAAGATCCTAAATATCCAACATAGGAGATATAAATGACCTAGATTTAGGTCCAAAAATTCACCAATGAGAGATCCCACATTAATGTCACAACCAAAATTAAATGCACATGTCAGCCTAAAGATCCAACAAAAGAAAACACCCTTGGTGAAATAGGAAATAAGAAACCACCAAGACCATTGTGTGAAACCAAGCCAAGAATAGTAACCAAGTGTAATGGTGAATCCAGTCTTCAACCAAGAACTCCAAAATAGTGACCGATTAGTTTATCAAAAGTCTCCAAAAATATACCAAGCTCAAAAGAAAACATATTTTTTTGGTTGACACATGATTTATATGAACCCAAGATGCTCCTGCATCACGCAATCCGTTAGGACTACTAGAGGAAGGCTATTAGAATTCTCTTTGTCTTCCACCCCATAAAGGATGTAAGTGTTTCTTCTTAGAGTGACTTGGATCAACATTGGTTAAAGTGGTTTTGTATCTCACTTTGGATTTTCCATCTTAAAACATTCATAAAGAAATTGGAAGATATGCCCTCTAAGGTTCTAAATATCTTGCAATTGGGAAAGGAAAATTGAAGGAAAAGACAGGTTTTGGTGTTTGAACACTCTAAAAGAGTGAGATCATATCCCTACTACCTTTTATCTTCCAAAAATAATAGACATAATTTTTTTTTTCTTTCCAAGCCTTTAATCTAAGGAACTAATGAACATTGACATTTTGATCACTCAAGAAAAGTGAGAACATAGGCCTAATACCATTGTTCACAAACAATGAGGAGTTACAATTATGTGTTTATTCATTCCTTAACCTTTCTTTCTATGGAAAAATCTAGCAAGTTAGGTCATTTTAATCATCTTAAGAGATGAGAGCATAGGCCTAATACCTTCGGTGACAAACAATAATAGGTTTATATTTAGAGTAGATTTTGAACCTTGAAATTATCACAATTTAAACAAATGACTTGAAATCAAACGTTTTAGGGATCACCTTGTTTGAAGCTTATAAGCACATTTAAATTATGGTTGTTTTTCTTTTTAATACGTACCTTGGTGATCATTCCCACTCCTAAGCATTTCCTTTCAAAGACATTAATCAAACACAATCCAATCCAAAGTGAAGGAAATCCAAAATACTTGCACAAATTCACTCAAAGAAACATGTAAATGTAATCAAATGTCTGATTTAAAAATATCCAATTCAATGAAGGAAACTTAACTTTGTATGCATTAACAACTTTCAAATATTTTTCATAAGGTTTGATTTAAAAATTCTAATATATTTTCATCATGAACTCTCTTTCCTTACTTACTTAACCTTTTAGCTTCTTTCTCCTTGTGATAATCCAAAATCCTAAATGTTGGCTTCTTCACCTTCTTCAAATTTGACATCTGCAAAACATTTCAAGTCAAATTAGTTTAAAGATTTGAAAATTTAACATAAAAATGCATAGGCTAAAAGAATGTTAATAAGCATTGAAAAAATGGTTTTTAGCGCTGAAAGAAAAGAATGTTTGTTAGCGCTGAAAGAATGTTTGTAAGAAAAGAATGTTTGTAAGCACTCAAAGAATTTTTGTAAGAAAAGAGTGTTTGTAAGCACTGAAAGAATGTTTGTAAGCATTGAAAGAATATTTGTAAGAACTAAAAGAATTATTTTAGGCACTGAAAGGATATAAGACATGAGATAGAAGAAATATTCCACACACTGAAATTTGTCTCCTATACACTAAACTTTGCCTGATACGCGTTGAAATTTTCTTGCTATGTGCTAGACTTCTATGTATACACACTCATGTACCTGCAAATGTCAAATATGCAACACAAATTCACTACAAATGATAAAAAAATTCATGAAATTCTATTATTTTGAGGCTACCCCATGGTGGGCACCATTTTTTGTATGTAAAATACCTGCATGAAAGATTATATCAAAGAATATCAAGTTATGATAAAGATCAATTAATTGAACAATAAAACTTGATATTCTTGATATCTTCTCATGGTTCTCTCTCTAGGAAGACTAAATTTATGCTCTCAACTGAAAAAAAAATTCCTAAAGTGACAAAATCTAGAACAAGATGGATGAATAAAGCTAAATTCTCTCATCTATATGCCTGATTTGATATGAGTTTGCAATTATGATCCTAAGATAAATTCAATTATGCTAATTATGAAGGTACCTCAACAAAATGAAATTAATATGATGCCAATGGATACAAAGTGGTGTATGAGTCTATGTGAATTGGTTTTAAATTGGTGATTTGCACTAAGAAATGCATACTATTTATAGGATTTCCCAACAATCGGTGGGACAGAGTTTGATTAACCATAGTAAAAGCATGGTCAAGGTTAAGGTTAAGTGATTTGTCCCCTTTGAGTGGACAAGATTGACACATTTAAATTGAGTGGTCAAGATAGCAAAACCTTGGATCCATGTACTCTCATTCCTCCTTTCCCATTGATTGAATTGATTTTGTCTTGTAGTGGTTGGTGAGGGAAATTATGATTTATTTAATTCAAAACATTAAATGTATATTAGCCATGTATATGAATTAGATGGGTTGGATTTAATTAGCTCAATGAACTATATAATTAATTGATTAAATAAATTGCAAAGAGATTTGATGTTTGAATTTAATTAATCTAAATGGCTTAAATTTAATTAATTAAACACTGATATTTAATCAATGGTTTTGACTTGATTTTCCCTTTCACTTTTGTTGCCCAATTTAAGGTGTATATAGCAATAT
This sequence comes from Thuja plicata, assembly GCA_018584345.1. NCBI lineage: Eukaryota > Viridiplantae > Streptophyta > Pinopsida > Cupressales > Cupressaceae > Thuja > Thuja plicata. The sequence continues at coordinate 999,753 of MU223675.1, read as the reverse complement.
TTAAATTTCTCTTTGAAATTACAATTTATTGTTTTTGATTTAAGAAAAAATAGCTTTTGAGGGGACCTGAAACCCCTTACATCATATTACAAAAGATATTCAAAGATAGTCTCTAAAAGGACATAACAAAAAAGAATAGCTTTGGTAGAAAATACATTTCCAGCAGCACCAACCAGCATCCAATGAGAAATAGACAATAAAAAACACAAGAGACATATTAAAAAATAGTAGGGGAGGACAAAAAAATAGAGGAAACATCTAGGCTAACTACTTCATAACCTGAGCCACCTGATTTTCAATAATGGTGACTTCTTCAGTCGTGTCCTTCAAAGAATTGGAAGTAGAGGTAACACCCCGACTTATCTTCTTTAGAATGGCACACGTGCACTTACAAGGGCCACCATCAGCACCCAGCTCACTATTCCCCACAATTAGTGTCTCTTAATTATCCATGGCCTTGGACACCCTATTAACATCTTGCATAATATTTTTTTTCATTTTTTCATTGTCCTCCTTATGGATGTCAATAATCTTGTCTTCATGGGCCTTGAGCTTACCTGAAATCTCATCCACTCTCCCTTCCATCTTTTAACTTTCATCGATCTCCCTATCAAGGTAAATGAAGAGACTAGTCATTTTTCCATTAAGACTATGTACCTCATTGTAAACCCTGGTGTCAAGGTCCAAAGTACAATCATCCTTGGAATTCATGTTACCTAGAAAGTATAGTCGAGCCTCTGACTTCAGACTAGGAGATTCATGGATGAGAGGAGAAGATTCCTTTGTTTCTCCATCCATTTTGGTCTCAGGACCTGAGTACATAGGTTCAGAATGACCTACTTTAGAGGCTAAGATAAGATTCTCCAGAACATTCTAAGTCCTATTATTTCCTCCTCCAGAAGTATTGTCCTTTTTGTCCCTTGTGTTCTTTCCTTATTTTTTTCTCTCCACAACCTCAATATTATTAGAGGCACAAGTAATTTCCTGTATTTTCTTCCCAAAGGCCCTTGGGGACTCCACTTCATCCTCTATCTACATCCCTTTAGTACCCTCCTACACTGGAGTTTCTAGCCGATCTCTATTGTTTCCTGAATCAGACTGACTACTTTCGTTAGTTTCCATCCCCTTTTGGAGATCAAACTTTCTCTATAAAATATGATGGGAAGTCAACATAGCTTTCTTCCCCCAACCACTAGACTTTTGAGTGGTCTCCTCCCCTTCCTCATTGTTTCTTCTTTTTCCTTTAATGTCCAAAATAGAAAATTTTGGGTTCCTAGCCTTACAATACTCCAAGATAAGTAAAATAATGCTTTCATATAGACTAGCATTTCTCAGTTTTTTCCACTTGTCCTCCAAGCTATTCTACAGAGAGTTTAACACGAAAATAGGGAAAGACAACCTATCCATGTGACGTAAGTGGCTTACTAGAAAAAAATGGTAACTGTGCACCATGTTTTATGTGCCCTCAAGCATGAAATGCTCCATAATATAGATGAGAATCTTCATCTAGATAGGTTTTAAATGTTTTATTTTAAAGAAATCATCCTCCTTAAATAGAATTTCCTCTTCCTCAAGGGTTTGAGGGAATTTTCTAACCACTGCGTCATAGATATTCCTATATTTCTAAAATTCCATGCCCACGCTAGGTAAACCAGAAATAGTAGAAAGGAAATCAATAATCAATTCAACTTTAATTCCATACAAGGTGACATACTCACCATTCCAACACTTAAATAAGTCATCAGTTACCTCTTTGTGGTACCCATGAAGGTGCTCTAGGTAGGGGGTCACTTTTCCCTTCACAAGTAGTCACCATACTTCTTCTTGTTTCTTTGATTTCTTGGAATAATTTGACTCCTGACACTTTGGGTCACCTCCCATTGCTTCAACTGAATGATTTTCCTGAGAAGCCACCTTCAAATAATGCATAGGGAAGGCCAGTAAGATGACTAAAAATGCCAAGGCATAACCCATAAAGCGTTCGGGAAAAGATAATTAAATCTGTTGGAGTAATTTCCCAGATTAATGTCAAGAATTTCCCTTTTGCTAAAATGATTTCTTTTTTATTTCCATAATTAGCCCCTATTTTTTCGATATGACACATAGTCACATCCTGGCTCATTATGCCACTGAGAATACCGTCCTATTTGATAGTTTTAATTTTTTTTGCTTTTTTTATCAGTAATAGGCCTAGGCCCTTTATTTTATAAATTAAATGATTACAAATTTGAGTTTTCTTTCAAACGGGCACTGGTAGGAAAGAACAAAGAAGAAAACCTCTAGTCAAGCCCAGGACCTTGGTCCTATACATTAAAATTTACATAATAAAAGGGGAATATCCCAGTTTCTATGATTTGTTATAGATGGTTCCTTTCCCTAATATCTTATAACATTAAGAATTAATTACACTTGCCCCATCATTTTTAGGTCTTTTTAAAAGGCATACCTTTCTTACAAGTAGTTTGAAAACAAATTAAAAGGAAAGATGTGTTTTGTTAGGTCCTTGCGTTAACACTTAAAAATCTATCATCCCTTTGTTGATAATAATTTCCTCTTGGAAAATTTCACAAAGTATCATGAGCGGCACATAACTTTTCTAAACATAAATATTGTTAGTAGTCTTTGCAATATTTATTCGGAAAGAGGAAAACCAAAAGGAAGTTTGTAATTTCCTTTTCATGTATTTAATATATTATTTGTTGGTATTTAATATATTATTTGTTGGTATTTAATATTTAATCATAAATTTCTTATTTCCATATTTTTTTTGGATCTTAACTTGGTTTAATTCTAAACTTAGTGTTCTTTTGTGGTTATTTAAACCCTTTATATAGGATTGGTTTTGTTTCTCATATCTGACTTCATATATTGTTTCTTTTATTTTATTTATTAATTTTTCTATTAATTAATTGATTTATTTTGACCTTTGCTATCATTTGTGACAATTTTAAAAAAGGGGATTAATAAACTATTCATGTTTGAATTTTTAGATTATTTTCAATTCTAGGTTGATATTGTTCACCATATGTAAAATGTTGTTTGTAATTACGAGTTTAATGTTTGAATTTCTATTTTAAACTATTCAGCAGTAGGGAATTTGAATTTTACATAACTATATAAATGAGATATTGGACCGACCTGTCTACAATAAGAAGATTTACATAATAGTCTTTTAATATAAACATTTTTTTTTTATATTCGAGTCTTTTTGTACAATACATTTGTATAATATCTGATACTATGATTTAGCAGAGGCGTTAGACACTATCTGTGAAGATTATAAATAGATGTAGTCAGAAGTAGGAACGAACTATACAGAGCATATGTGAAATGAACAAAGGACCAAGAAATAAAAGGTCAAATAATGAGATGACTTATGCCAAAATGTCCCTCAGAGCATCAAAATAGTGATGGAACCATACTTGTCTCTTTGTACAAAGGGAAATAACTATCTAGAGAAAAAATCATTAAGGAGGCTAAACAAAATATGAAGACATTTTTCTTTGGATTACATACTATGAGGATATATGATGACTATATCCTCATCAAAATCAGAGACTATTTCAAGTTATCCTCACCTGGGTTTGGCCTGGATCTTTTGTTGTGCCTCGTTTCTTTCTGTAGAAACGGAGTCTAGACCATGTAGAGATTTTAGTCATTAAAATCTACATGAGTAGTGATGTCTTCTCCCATCGATTGGAAGAAATATTCTACCCAGTTTCTATTATCCTCCATCACATTGTGCCACCTAAGTAAAATATGGAGGTGCTTCACCATGTACAGCCACATTTTGTCAAATGCCTTCTAGTCCTTGATGTAGAGGATAGGGAATTTAGGTACATTGGTAAACTTAAGATTACCTACAAGCCATGACATCTAATCCTTAGGGTGAGGAATTTCCAAGTGGTAGTTAATACTTTCTACCATATTATCCAATCCTTTCATCCATGTTTCATCGAATATAGTGAGGCAAAGTGATTTGATAAGCCAAAATTTGATCTTGGCTTTGAAATCTAATGTGATGAAAGTACAAATAACATCACCATTTTCCATCCAAATCTTTTTGTAGTCTAGTTCCCTTTCACCTATGATTGTTTTGACTGCCAACTATGCGATATAATCTATCTTTTTTAGAATTCTTCCCCATCACCCAAGTTTAATGTGACCAACAAAGGCCATAATTTCTTCTTGAGATTTTTGGTATAGAGGGATTGGGGTTTCCATACTTGGGAGACTCATGCTAGCTAAGTTGCATTCAAGGAGAGACCAGCAGAGGGGAAAAGGGACTAGAATACACATAAGGTCAAATAAAAGAATTAAGAAGGCTCGGGTGATTCCATAAGTTTCCCAATAGTATCAGGGAGGTGGCCTAGTAATGATGAAAGGAAATAATTAAAGAAGGGAGATTGAGATCGAAAGAAAGTGGGAGAATAATCTAGAAGATGGTAAGGAAAAGGCATCTTCTTTCAAATTTAAGCAAAGATAATAAGGATAGAGGGATTAGGAAATATAATCTAAATAGCCCTAGTTAGAGAAGATATTCTCACCAAGACCTTACCTTAGACAAGGTTGATAATTTAGTGATAAAATGGGGGAGGGATGGATATGAGTTATAATAGATAAGACAATACAGGGAGTGAAGGAGAGTAATTATACAAGTATTAGGCCTAAAAGAGGGGCTACTAATAAATACTAAAACTTCTATTTAAATTAAATGTTTATTATTTCTTGAGATAATATTAATATCTAGATTACACCAGAGGGATATTTAGGTAGGGGTTAACAAATATAAAATTTTCTCCTTCCACTCCTCAATTAGCCAACGCATCTGCTTCTCTATTCCCTTCTCTGATGATATGCTCTATCCCTATTTCTTGGAATTTATCTAAAAATTCTTAAACTCCCTCCAAAGTGGAATTTAGGATCAAATTTGCATTACTTCTCTTCCTTAATGTGTTGAGATAAATTTGAGAATCTCCCTCAATAATTAGTTTCTGAGAACATATTTTGAGTTAGAGTTTGAGTCCTTCTTTGAGGGCATCCAATTTTGTGGGATTATTAGAGGTTATACCTAATGGTTTAGCACATTGTATCAACCATGCTCCTATATCTTTTTGTATGATGCATCCAATTCTTGCATTTCTAGGGTTCCCTCGAGAAGCTCCGTCAAAGTTCAATTTAAGCCAATCTTTAGGGGGGAGTTTCCATCTGCATGATGTTCTAGCTTTCTTGTTTTCTTTGGGGTGAATCATCTGTGGGATAATTAGGTGTTTCCATGCTTTCCACATATCAGTATCTCAGTCAGTGAAGGAATTTTCTTCTTTGGTGATATTTCTTAAGTGGTTGTTGGTAACTTATAGTATACTAGCTTCCACCTTATTTAGTAATAAGGCAATTTCCATTTTTTCATTAGTGAAGATTATTATATTTCTCTTTCCATATTTCCCCTATAATAATGGAGGGGGGAAGTTTCCATATCTTACTATATAATTTATTGTCATTTTGGGGCCAACTTCTCAAAAATTTCCAAAGATTCTCTGCAAAGCCTGATTTCCAGTTAAGTTTCTTACATACCTATTTCTAACCATGAGCTCCAAATGAACATTCATATAGTAAATTATTATTTGTTTCAGAGTTTATTTCATAGATTTTACATCTAGATGGTCCTTCAAGACCTAACTTAGTGAATCTATCAGCAGTTAAAATTGTATCTTGCATCGTTGCCCATAGAAAAATACCATCCTTTGGGAGGTAGGCAGGGTCTGAACATAGATTAAGAGGGATATCCACTTTATCCCATCCTTGGGAATTAGTAATAATATCATATCCTCTCTTGAAATTGTATTTACCATTTTTTGTAGCTCCCCAAATTAGCATGTCATTCCTAGATTTATAGTTTGATTTCCATTTTTGAATGAAATTTTCAGAAGCCAATTGTTCTTCTTGGGTAAGAGTTGTGTCTATAACTTTTTTCCATTCCCAACCTTCCAATGTCTCTTTTATATAATATCTTGTTGGAAATATTCAGGACTAACAGGGTTACTGAGAGGGGAGGGGTGAATCAGTAACACTTAAAATTTTAAAACATTTCTACACTTATATATTCTTTAGCCATTCATTCATCTAATCTACTGCAAGCATGAAAATTTAATCATTCATAACACAAAGATTGGTAACCCAGAAACCTTCCAAATAGAAAGTAAAACTGGGGTGGGGATGGTACCCACAAAACTTTGGTACTGCAGTATAAA
>MU223675.1:937375-986765 GCA_018584345.1 Thuja plicata | reverse complement strand
CAAACTGATTCAACTGTTAGGATGAAATAGTAGATCTTGACTTACAAATTTATTGCTGATAAGATCCTTTGTGTACTGATCTCCTTCTGAGATAGATATGTCAATTCTGCTCCTTTACTGATTCTGCAAAAATGCTCTTCTCTGCTGACTTATTGCAGTCTCTGCTCTGCTTTTTCTAATTTTGCATATCCATGCTTACATATTACTTCCTTACATCTTACATAATTTTTCACACAACAGATGGTATAATACATTACATATATATACCGTCCATAATTACAATTTACATGTCATAAGGTCGGCCTNATACAAATTAATAACATAAACTTATTTCTAAGTCGGCCTTACATAGGTGAACAAAATATTACTGAGTCGGTAGAAGCTCGGTTCCTCAAGCTGGCTCGGTGATCTTCTGATACTTGGCATCCACTACAATACTCGGCATCGTCATGCTCTCGGTAAGAGTCGAAGCTCAGTCCATACTAGTCCCGAAGTGTAGCTTGGAACTCGGTAGCTATGGTGACTCGGTAGATATATTGTCACTCGGTAACCACTGGTGACTCGGTAGTAACTGACTTCAACTGATGACTCGATAGTTAAAGTGAAGCTCGGTGACTACCGTCTGCTCGGTAACCATTGTTCTTCTCATATACTCGATGACTGCCTTACTGCTCGGTTTGAACTGTTTGATCGGTGAGCTTTACTGAATGCTCGGTATAGCCTATGGACTGAGTGATGAGCTCGGTAAGCATTCAAAATCGAATAAGTGTTTTCATTAAGTGCATTCACTGATGACAAATATATCATTATTCCAACATATCTAACATAAGGGCCCCACATATGTGATAAAGTATTTTTTATATTAGTTGGAAGGGAAGCGTTGTCTACTGAGGGGAGACCATCCCAAGAATATTCCCAAAAAAAAGCATCCTCCCCATTTCCTATGTCCCACGTGAGGTTTTTTTGTATTAGGTTCCTGTTTTACATCATAAAATTTCAAATTTTAGAGCTTTTGGGCGGGTTTATAGTTCAAAAGAGGGTTGTAAGGTTAGGATTGCCCAGGTATTTGTGATATAATATTTTCACCCATTTACGGTCATGCTCTTGATACATTCTCCATAATAATTTGGCTCCTAGAGCCTCATTTTGCCATGATAGATTTTTTTATTCCAATGCCTCCAAACTCCTTAGGTTTACATATAGTATCCCATTTAACCAAAGCCAAATTTTTCTTCTCAGTTGTTCCTTGCCAAAAGAAATTTATTTATTTTTGATTTAATATCTTTTGTGATCCTTTAGGTAGAGGTAGGCATGTCATTTAATAAGATGGAATAGTTGTCAGAATAGCTTTGATCATAGTGGCTCAACCTGGCTTATTTAGGAATTTCCCTTTCAAACTATCTATTTTTTTTTTTTTATCAATTTTATCTGAAATAGACATCCATATATTATTATCTTTTGATCCTTTTTTCAATTTGAATGGCTAGATATTTACAGGAGAATTCCCCTTTGATATATCCCATAATGTTGCATATACTTACCTCAAGGTCTGGCTGAGTATTAAGGAAGAAAATTTCATATTTTTCTTCATTTATTTCTTTCCCTGAAGCTTCAATATATGTCTTAATAACATCCTTAAATTTATATGCTTCTTCCTTAGAACTTTCACCTACTCAAATAGTATCATCAACAAATTATTGGTGTGTAATATTATCTACATCATCAGTAACTATAACTCCTTTAAAAGTACCTTTAGTCTGGGATAATTGTATTGCCCTACTAAAGGCTTCGACCATAATTATAAAGAGAAATAGGGATATTGGTGTTGGAAATGAGATAAGTAACTAAGAGGGCAGGGGTGAATCAGTTACTCCAAAACAAATCCCTTGTCCCTTAGATGTCTTCACTAGTTTAGTACTGTTACTCAGTTAATTAAGATATTCTTCTATAACTCAGGTGTCAAACTAATCTTTATCCAATGTAATTATACTATAGAGAGTTAAGTGCAGAAACATAAAGCATGAAACAAATAAAATATACATAGATGACACCAAGATTTAATATGGAAACCCAATATGGAAAAAACCACCAATGTAACTAGTTACTATTTTTCACACTTCTAAAGTGAGCCCTGTTAGGAGCCAACCTTGGTAAAGGTTACAATAACACATTGTGAGGTGTGACCTTGTTGAAGGATTTAATCACCCTATGAGGTGTGGCCTTGTTAGAGGTCTTTAACACTTCAACATAGAAATGCTACCTTGTGAGAGGATTTACAAAAAGTCTGTTAATTCTACTCTGTTAAGAGATTTTAGATTAGTGCGACAATTGTTAGAAACTAACAATGGATTGACATGTATGTGTAAGCAACTGTCTTTTCTGATTCAGATCTCTATTTTTATTATAACTGGATCATTTTTGATCAAATGTTCTATTGAAGCTCTGAGTGATCAGTACTCAATCAAATTCCTATCTAATTTCATCTTCACTCTTCATATCAAAGAATTCAACACTTATGCTTTTCTCCTCTTGTTATCACCTTCTACACATTCAGTCCAAACTTGACCTTTCCTTTATATGGTACGCTCTATCAAGTCAGCTTGAATAAACTTCTAATAATAAGTCACAATTCAATCGGCCTCATATAACCAATTAATTATAGAATATAAATCATAGTTAGTCAGCTGCCACTGAATGCCCGAGGAAGACTGGAATGCCCGAGTGACTCAGTCAACACTGAACTTCCTTCAATGCCTGAATGAACTTGGTCAGCACTAAATAACTCATTCTGTTCACCAACTCTGCTCGGTCTGAATGTAGACATATGTGTAACAACACTATATAGGTGTAAATTTACATGTGTAACATCAATGAAAATACACAATTGAATAATTTCCTTCAACAATCTCCCTCTTTGGCATTCATGGCAACACCACATGTCACAATACAAATAATTATAGAGAAACAAATTTTTTTATTAATATCTTTAACATCATTCTGATTCTCATCCAAAAACTCCCTCTGACATCAAAGTCTCCCTTTACTATATAATCTTCTGTGATGTAGATAACTCTCCCTCTTTGGTCGTATTCTTATGTATTATAGAAAACACTCCATCTTTGACAACAGATTCCAAAGATGCCATCTTTACAAATATCGATAGTAAATATCAATAGTGATTACTATTTTACTTTGTACTTGTAATGTACAAATTCATCTACAATATGCTCTGATGTACCTGCATGAACTAATAGATCTTCACTATCACTTAGGTTGTTGAATTACTAAACTGTATTTTAGTGAGCTTTAGTTAGAGGAAGCACCCCTATATTTCCTCTAAGATAAAAGAATGCATTCTTAGGTAAAGTTTTGGTGAATATGTCTGCAACTTGTTCTTTGGTATTCACATATTCCAACCTTACTTCTTTATTCTGTACCAATTCCCTCAAAAAATGATACTTTATTGCTATGTGCTTGTTTTTTTGTGTGCATAATAGGATTCTTTCAAATATTAATGGCACTGGTGTTGTCACAATAGATAATAACTGACTATTTAACTTATTCCTTCATTCCTGATAACAACTTCTTGATCCATATGATGTTTGAATAGTTCACTGCTGCAACAACATATTCTGCCTATGTTGTAGACTGAGAGATACAATTATGTTTCTTGTTGTTCCATGATACTAACCTATTTCCAAGAAAGAAAGCTCCACCATTGGTGCTTTTCCTATCATCTAAACTTCCAGCCCAATCAACATCAGTAAATAATTTTAAATCAAATTTTCCACCTTTCTTATACCATAAACCATAGTCTTCAGTACCCTTCAGATATCTCAAAATTCTTTTGATTTCCATTAGGTGATTATCTCTAGGATTAGCTGAAAATCTTGTAACAATACCAACTACCAATGTAATATCAGGTTGGGTGTGAACAACATATTACAATTTTCCAATCATAGATCTATAGTTCATTTGATCTACCTCCTTTGAATCATCTTTTTTAGATAATTTATGTCTGGTACACATGGGTGTTCCAACAGGTTTGGAATCTTCCATACAAAATTTCTTAAGTATATCCTTGATATATTTTGATTGAGTAATGTAGATACGATCCTTCATTTGATGTACTTGTAATCCAACAAAGAATTTGATCTCACTAAACATAGACATCTCAAATTCTTTACTCATTTCTACAGAAAATTATTTGCATAGGTCATCATAACCAGTGAATAATATGTCATCAACAAATATCTTTGCTAACAGTATTTTTTTTTGTGGTCCTTCTTTGATATAAAGGCTACTATTATAATTGGTTCTCTGAAATCCAATGCTTATTAGATAGCTATGCAGTCTTTCATACCAAGCTCTGGGTGCTTGCTTTAGTCCAGTAATGCTTTGTGTAGCTTGCAAACCATATCCCTTCTATTAGGATCAATAAATCCTTCAGGTTGTTCAATTTAGACTTCTTCTTCTAGGATTCCATTCAGAAATGCAGATTTCACATCCATTTGATATACTTTGTATCCTTTATGTGTAGCATATGCTAGAAGAGTTTTGATCCCTTCAAGTCTTGCAACATGAGAAAAAGTTTCTCCATAGTCAATACCCTCTTCTTGAGCATATCCTTTAAAAAAATAGTCTTGCCTTGTTTCTAGAAACTTTACCATTCTCATTCATCTTATTTCTAAAAACCCACTTGCTTCCAATCACATTCTTTTCCTTTGGCCTAGGCACAAGAGTCCAAGTCTTCAATCTTCTCAATTTCTTCATTCATTGCTTTTATCCAACTTTCATCATCTAGTCCATCTTTAACAGTTCTAGGTTCAAATTCACTTAGTAAGCATGAACCTTTGAGTTTCTTCCTTGTCATTATACCTTATGTCTGATCTCCAATTATCTTCTCAGGTGAATGATGTCTTTTAACATATCTTGAAAGTACTGGATCTTTTGTTCTATGTTTTGGACTTGATCCACTAGGCCTATCATTCTCAAACATTCTTTCCTATTCCTCTGTCTAATGCTCAATTTCAACCATCTGTGACTCACATCCCTCTATATGTGACTTAGGTTCCTCTATTTATAACTTTGTCTCTTCTACCAGGATCTCGTGTTGCAAAGTTTGCAACTCGGGTTGCATAGTCTGTGCTAGTATATTTAGTGGACAATAGTTTTGCTGTCCAATCACCATTTCTTGATTCATAGGTATAGTATTAGGTTCATAATACACAAAGTTCCTATAGTCTTTAGCCTCTTTAATACTCTTCTCTTCACATTTTTTCTACAAACTCATCAATCTTGACATGTACACTTTCTATGACTTTATGAGTAGTAATATTTAGGCATTTGTATGCTTTTCTTTTACATGAGTAACCTAGGAATATTCCTTCATCACTTTTTGCATCTAGTTTTCCATTTCTAGCTTCCTTCAGGTTGTAGAATCTACTTCCAAATACTTTGAAATAATGAACATTAGGTTTATAGCCATACCATAATTCAAAATATGTTCTGTTACTACCTTTTTTCTGTTGAACTCGGTTTAGGGTGAAAATTGTAGTGTTGATGGCCTCCTTCTAGTATTTGGCAGCAACAATCATTAGGGATTTTGCACAATCCATGATGGATCTCTTTCTTCTCTCTGCTATTCCATTTTGTTGTGGTGTACTAGGGGAAGATACCTATCTTTTGATTCCTCTCTCATTACAGAGCTCATTGAAATCATTAGAACTGAATTCTCCTCCTCTGTCAGATCTTAGGCATTTTAGTTTATTTCCTGTGTCCTTTTCAACTGTTGCAAGATACCACTTGAATTTTTGAAAAGCTTCTAATTTTTCTCTGAGAAACAAGATAGTCATCATTCTAGAATGATCATCAACAAATAGAATAAAATACTTTTCTCTAGTATAGATTGTTGTACCAATTGTTCCACATACATCAATATGTACCAATTCCAAGACTTTATCAGTATTGTAATTCTTTCTTTTGAAACTAGTCTTGCTCATCTTTCTAATTTGACATTGTTTGCATATTGCTAACTCGGGTTTATTCAAAATAGGAATACCTCTAACTCTTTTATTCCTACTTATGTTTACCAGATTATCAAAGTTTACATGACACAACCTTTTATGCCATAACCATCTTTCTTCTACTTGTGTAATAAAGCATGAACCTTCAGTGAGATCAAGATAGAATAGATTACCTTTTGTTTGTCTGCTAGTTCTGACTAGGTTCCCTTTACCATCCAGGAGCTTGTCCTTACCATTCATGAATTCCACCTTGAAGCCAATGTTGTTCAACTATGCTACACTGAGTATATTTCTCCTCAATCCTTCAACCCAAGTAGACTAAGGCAAGTTAAGTCCTTAGTTGAGGAACTACAAGAAAATCTTGGAAAACTTCTATCACCAGTGGTAGGGGAAATTGGCTAGAAGTGGAAGGGCCTTCATCCTGGGTGGCCTATGATGATCGAACAGGAGGATATATCTACCCTATCATCCTTTTTTCTGGGCCTTGTGCATAGGTATAGGACCATACTCTACTAGATGTTCATGCCCATACATTTTCCCTGGCTTTTGAGGTGGGACCTTCTTGTATTGGGGCACTGTGGAGATTTCTCGACATTTCTTATCTACCTTCTAGGGAGGAACCATTAGTGTCTTTATGAGAAAAGGATACATTTGATTGGGCCTCTTTATCCATGCCTTAGTCATCCTAACCACATGCCTTTCTCTAAATTCAATGTCATCATTTTCATCCTTATCTATCTCTACATTCAAGATGGGCCTATTGTATATCTTATCCAGAGTATAAATTGACTCTAGCACATTATTTAAATCATTTTCCCAACCCTTGGGGGGGAATAGTGATCTCTAGAGTTTCTTGTTATATTGTGAGGGACATCATGTAGTAATCCTGGATCCTTACATCATGTTCATCCACATAATGTATCCAATGATCTTCAATGTGTGGCTCATGGATGTAAAACTTGCCAATGATATGGTTGTATGTGCCTATTGAGTCGAATCAGGCCCAAATGGTTTTATATAGGTGGAGTGGGCACTCATCTCACTCAAAGGACAAGGACTTGCCTATTTTCATATCCTGGAGAGTGTAGGGTCCTAGGGAAATGGTGAAGTGCCAACAATGCGTCTTCTTATGATTGATGTGCTCATATGCATCCACAAGATGTTTGGCCATTTCTAGGATGATTACTCAATCAGATGGGTACTTGGGTAGCTTCTTTAGGTTCAGGGTAGATCTTTCCACTTGGATGTGTGTGAAAGTCCTAAACTATATGTAATAAGCCCATATGGCCCTCACTTTGGTAGCTGCTTCTTCTGATGGTCTCTTTATGAAGTCACCCTCTATGAATTTGGTAATTGTAAAGGTAAAAGCATCGTTCACTGTCATATAATCCAGGCTATCTTCTGGCATATCTTCTATTCTCACTAGTTATGGATAGACAATATGAGGCCATGCATTTGAGTGATTGATGTTTCCCATTTTTGTAAGCCTTGGATAGTTTGCTAGTGTGGCCAACAGGTACACTATATATATAGTCATGTAGAATTTCTGGTTATTCTTAACCTTGGTCAGTTGCTCATATAGTTTGTCAATTATAATAGTGGCCCAATCAAACCTGACCTTGTGATTTGTGATTTTCTCTATCAGCAAGATCATCCAGTTCTCATGTTGGATGGACTAAGGTAGTCTCTATACTCAGATTATTAATGTCACTACTTCCTGGATGTCATCTTTTAAGTACCCCCTTCTGAGATCTATCTTGTCTAGTTTATTCTTCAGGAGAGACTTCTTTAGGTATTCTTGATTTGTGATCTCATATGCATCCTCAGCTTTATTTGTAAACCATCTTAGCCCCTTTTATATGTAAAAATCATAGAATTTTTCCATGCCCTTTTGGATATGGAAGACCTCTTCAATTTTGTATGGTCTTAGGTCCAGAACCACTTGTCCTTTTGTATTTTTACCCACCTTTTCATCTGATATGTAGTGTTTAGCTAAGGTCATGATTTTCTCAGAAGACATGGCTCCCATCAGATGGTTTGCTGCATTAACTAGTCCCGATAGTACTAGGGGGTACATTCTTTAGATCTTCCCGTGGATTGGGAACACCTTACTAGGAACCGATCCCATTCCACATTCCCGATGTCAGTATCAGTAATCTTTGTGTTTGTTTCTAATCTTTCAACGGTGTTAATTCCTCTTGTACAAGTACTTTATCGGGAATGTTTTTTGTTTCTTAGGGATTTGTCAAGGAAGAAAAAAGTATCAGTATCTTTACTGAAAGAAAACTAAAAAATATGGAAATCAAACAAACTAACTAAGAAAATTAGAAGTAGAAGGCTCTTAAGTAGCCATAAATGTAATTTTTGCTCTTTCGGCTATTTCAGTCTTTTGGACGTCAAAGACAAGGTCGGGGTGCAAAAAGGAAAAAAATAAAAAGGATGAGGTTGATGGAGAAGCAAGCCCTTTTAGACTTACAAAGTGTGAAAAATCTTGGAGATAATCGGGGTGCAAAAACCTGAAATCTTGAAAGCTCTATAGGCTGATGAACTTTCGGGCTTTCAGAGTGCAAAAGTCCAAAGGACGTTTGAGAGTCTGAAATTATGAAACCTCTGGGAATGGAGACCTTTTCCTCATTAATTTTGGGGTTTTTAGACATTTCAAAGGTTAGAAACACCGATGCTGCTGAAAGTGCAAAAAACACTTAGTTGAATTTGTTCTGTGAAGGGATTTTTTCTACCTTTCTTAGGTTCAAAACATGCGACTAGGTCACGATACGAGAAACCCTAACTTTAAAAAAATGGAAAGGTATAAAAAGGGGAGAGAAACCCCTCCACCAGTCCTAGGATGAAAACCTTAGCGACCTAGGAGGGAGAATGACCTGACTAGGCCCAAAATCTAACACAAACAGACAAAAAACAAACAAAAAAATGATCTCAACAGGAAGGGAGGGAAAAAACCCTACCTATTAAACGCGAGGAGGAGAAGAATACGACCACTGGGTGTGAGGAGAAAATGACACAGCATAGTGAGTAGAAGAAATAAAAAAATGCGTGGAGGAGCAAGGAGGCACATGTGAGGAAAGAAAAACATAAGTGAGAAACTTAGAGAAAATAAGCATTTTTATAGCCTCTGGACGACGTCACGGGTCTTCGGAATTTTAGAGGTCGAAATACAGAAAAGGATGGTGGCCTCATCCACCTTTTGGTGTTTTGGAGGTGAAAACATTGAAAGGGTTGGGTTTGGACCTTCAGCGCTTTCAAAATTTTGGGGGACTTTGGGTCCTCTAAAAAGTTGAAAGGGAAAAAAGGCCGAAAAACACTCTATTCTCCTCAACAAGCCCCTCAAGAACCTAGTTCAAGGAACACGGGGCGGGGCATACCCAAAATCCAAAAGAAAAAGGTGGGTCCCCATGGTCAGATGAATAGAAATTGGGTGTGTGTTGTGGACCCACAACATGATCTACTTGGATTCTTATGAATATCTACACTCCTAATACTAAAAATGGTACAAAATGTTTTTGGAATAACCTTGATTAGGTAAAAAAGCTTTTAGTGAATGATTGATGGCTTATAATGGGAAATTTTAATACTCCTTTGAAGGAAGATGAAAAATATGGTGGTAGCCATCTAAATCTAGACAACATACTTGAATTGATGAGCTTCATCACTAGTAAAGCTCTGATAGACATTGATCTCAATGGATTTAAATACACTTGGAGCAATAGAAGAGAAGGTGGTGAGCTTATTTAGGTAAGACTTGATAGGGCCCTTATCTCTGATGATTAGTATCAACATTATTATTATTCTCTGACATCTTTTATTAGAATGGGGTCAGACTTCTATCCTCTTTCTTTCATTTCTGACCCAATCTCTAGGGGAAGGCATTTCCCATTTAGATTTGAAAAATGTGGACTATTCATCTTGAACTAGTTCATATATTAAGAGAATGTTGGAAGATCATGTTGGAAAGTGATCAATTTTGTATGATGTGATTCAATTTTTGGTTTTCATTTACAAAAACACATCTGGCATATTGATTGATTCATTTAAAGTTAAGTTCTGGTGATTCTAAAATTGGCTAAGTACAGAAGTAGAAATACAGAGGTATTTTGAGTATCAAAGATCGAGATTGATGAGTTAGAGAAAGAGAGCTTAGAAGAAGATAGTATGGGGTATGTGTGACCTCCACCTAGGATCAATTTTATTTTGGTGATGTTTACAGTAAGTTAGAGAGATTTGAAGATAGACAGACAACAATAGAACATTGATACAAAGTAAGTGGACAGAAGCGATGATTCAAGGAGTATGACATGGACTCCTAGCAATCAGAGTTTGATTATGACTGTTGATAACCTATATTTTGATTATGTAAGAGCATCGACTATGCATTTGATATTTGATTTATTAAATGTATTTTGTATTGAGAGCCGACTATGTAATATTTGTATTAGAGAGCTGACCTGGTAAAGAAGAAAGATATATATGTAAGATCTTTTTGTTAAGTGAAGAGAGAGTTGTGAGAATAGAGTCATGGATTTGATATGTGAATTGTAGAGTAGAGGATGATGAAGATCATTAAAGAACTATGACTAGAACTATCTAAGAATTAGAGATGTGTGTTTTGTTCATTACTGAGAATATTTTGTAACAGAACTATATTGTAAGATTTGTATGCTCAGTTGACCCCTAACACTATTTTATATACCTTTAATAGGGTTTTTATTCCTCTAAAGAGGAATTGTACTATGTAATATTTATCTCCTAATAGGGCTAGGTCTCCTAATAGGGACAGTATACTTTAGTGCATGCTTGTGGGTACAATCCCCACTGGGATTTACCCTTGGCTAGGGTTTCCTCAATAAAAAATAATGGTGTTATGAGTACTATGTTATTTTCTTATATTATTTTCATTTCTACAATCTTATGGATTATTTATAATTGGTTGAAAAGTTTTATTAGGTGTTGTAATACTGATTCACCCCCCCCCCCCCCCCCCCCACTCTCAGTATTACCTAATCCTAACAATTGGTATCTGATATTTTGGCCCTTGGAGAGAAAGTCTAATAGCTTAAGGGAGATAAGAATGGATTTAGATAGTTTGCAAAAAAAATTGATGCTGCACTTGAAGACCTTGATACAGAAAAATAAGAGAATGGAGAATTAAGATTCAACATGTGAAGAGCTGGGAAATTTATAAAGAAACTTAGAGACCAGCTTGAACTTTCCAAAAGTCAGAGACATGATCTTGTGGTTTAGATAAAATAAGATTTGGACAAAGAGAATTCAGATTAGATGAAGAAATTTGAAGAAGAAAATGAAACCTTGAAGCTTGAGAGTGAAGCCATGACTAAAGAGATTCAATTACAAAAAGATTCTAAGAAGAAGATTGAAGAATCTTTCAATAGTGAAAATTTTTTGATAGAACAAATGAAGAATGAGGATGAAAACTACAAGAAGTATCTAGAATTGGATAAATAAGATGAGATCATAATAGGTGAAGTTGTTGAGGCAAAGAAACACATTGAGAAACTTTACACTACCAGTGATTTGATTGATGAAAAAAGAGGCTGATAGAAGCCTAAACGTGATATGACTGGTGTTGTATTTAATGAAGCTGAATGTTTGAAGATCCAAGAAGAGAATTTTGATGCAAAGATTGATGCTAAAAAACCTACTATTGAAGAACCTAGAGACCAGATCAGACCCTTCAATGGTAGTTTCTTTAGTTGTAACAAGTTTGGACACATGAAAAGAGATTGTAGAGGTAATACCCCTTTTAAGACCTTTTCTAGTTATTGTTTTAATTGTAATGGATATGGGCATAAGAAATCAGAATGCAGGAAACCTAATCAATCTGGATATAGACAAAACAATGGAAGAGAACCTATAGTGAAACCTACATGCTATAAATGTAATAATCTAGGACACATTGCGAAGTATTGTAAGCTATAAGTAAATCAGAAAAGAAGACCTCCTATATGTTACCAATGCAATAATCCAGTTCATATAGCAAAGTTTTGCAGGTCTAATGGAGAAAATAGTAGAAGATTACCACCTCCTATGAATACACTAAAGAATGGAATGATAATGGTAAGAGTGTTGCAAATTTAAGGAATGATTTTGAAAGTTGTTTTCAAGAAGCAGAGGATAACATCAGTGGTAATATATGGAAGATCAAAGAGACAAGTGAGACATTGGTTTAGGGAGAGACAATAGATGCTACTGGATCTTCCCCTTATGGTAACAAAGAAGAATCAACCTAATTGGCTGATAATAGCCTTAGGGGGAGCATTGCATGAAGATATACAAATATATCCCACCCCTAATTTTGTGGATTGAGATCTAGTGAGCTTAGGTATGATTCTGGCCAACATCATGGAGTATATATTTAAGAGCACACCAATTGATGATGCTTATTATGTGATCATGAGATTTATAGCCGGATGGATAGTATTGGGTAAAGTGAACTTTTAATAACTTAAGATAGTATAAAGCACCCTATGATTATCTATTTCCTTACCATTTGATGAGCAGTGACCAAAGGAAATCAGGGAAGAGAGAGATTCAGTCTTTCTTATAATTGC
The DNA here is from genome assembly GCA_018584345.1 of Thuja plicata. Classification (NCBI taxonomy): domain Eukaryota; kingdom Viridiplantae; phylum Streptophyta; class Pinopsida; order Cupressales; family Cupressaceae; genus Thuja; species Thuja plicata. Next base: position 974,155 of record MU223675.1, on the reverse strand, counting down.
CTTGCATGAAAAATTGAAGTCAAAACTCAAAATTCAATGTGTAAGAGGTATTTACATCATCTAGCTATGGATGCACCTATTATTTATGATGTTGTAGATCAACCTAGATATAAATTAAAGAAACATCCTTTGAAGTCTTGTGAAGAAGACCCTGAAGTAGCATTTTTGCAGACACCATATGGAGTTTTACACATAGAAGACATTAGGGCATACATTCATTGTAAGTATGATATACTGGGTATTGATGAAATTTCTACTGAAATGGAGTATATGACTGACAAAGGCATTATGACAAACGAATAAAAAAATGTTGATCAATTGAGCATTATCAAAATTATGGAATTATATGAATTCGACGAAGAAGAATGGTTTAAGATATTATTTAGTAGAGTAAATGATGAATTTATTTTGATAAGCAAGCAACCTGTGAAGATTTGTAGTGAATTGATTCATGAGATTACTAGATTGGATAATAATGGAATCATTCTTGTAGAAGAGAAACATGTGAAGAAGAAATTTAAAAGCATAACACACTCGAAATGGGACAGGCAAGCTATGTCAGTAAGCGACATTGTGCAACATGATGTAAAATTTATTTCTATGATACTTGGTTACAAATTTTACTATAGTAGTAGACCTAATTCAGTATCTGTAGGAGTTATCATGATCACATATAGAATGGTGAAATAGAATACTAAATACAATCTATGCGAAGCGTTAGCACAACAATTTCTAGAGAATGTGAAACTGATAAAGAAAGAGAGATCGAAGACCTTCAGATTTGGCTCACTATTGATGCATATGTACTTACACATTGAGAAAAAATTTCTAGGCATGCACCCTAGTGGTTGGAGAAAAGGGATACCTATTGGAATACAGATTTCTCACAGTTATAAAAGTCATAAAAACACATGGGTTGACAATGATTTGTTTGATATGATTAATATTATTCAGAGGCAAATGAAGGGAAGATACAAGATACCTAAAGACTTAGTTGAGAAGTACAAGGATACAGTAAGTTTCATGGTTGAAACTGATTATGTATTCTTTGAGATAGTTATACTGAGGAAGAAATGTTGTTATCCTATGGGATATGAGGTAAGTTCTGAGGTATTAACTATACAAATTGAAAATGTCATAGCATCTAAGATAGGTACATCTTAGGAGACATGGGGAACCTATGAGGAAAAATTAGCTAAAGTAAGAGAGGAACTGGTGTAGGAGCACACCTAACTCAAACCAAGTCAGGAGAGTTTGTGTGGACCTTAGAAGGTCATTTTTTTATTTCCCTAAGATGGATATGACTAGGTCAATCCATGTCAAGATAGGTTGCTTAGCTAGTTTCCTTTGGTTGTGTGTGTGTGTGAGGTAATTGGTAAGCCTCTAGAAATCCAACCAAGGCATTGAGAACCTTGGATAAGCTTCTTGGTATCACTAGCACTCAGCCTACACTGGTGCCTAGAATCTCAGCCTACATTGCCTATCAACTCGACCTAAACTACCTAGCAGCTTAGCCTACATTGCCTAGCAACTCGGCCTACTCTGCCTATTAGCTCAGCCTACATTACCTAGCAGCTTAGCCTACACTTCCTAGCATATTGGTCTATAGTGCCTAGCAGCTCGACCTACACTACCTAGCAGCTCGGCCTAGATTTGTGCCTAGTAGCTCAGCCTACATTGGTACCTAGTAGCTTGGCAAACACTAGAGCTCGGTTTTCTTTAGTGTTGCTCAACAATATTTAGTCATAATGGCCTGTGAAAAGAGGATCTTGTCTTTTATGGACAATATGGTTAGTGTAACGGTTCCTAAAGAGATTCTTGTGAATGAGTGGATAGTTAGGGTTGTTTCCTATGAGAGGATGGTTATTAATAACATTCCAAGCCTTCATTTTAGACATCTAGAGAGTAGAGATTAAAGAAGAGGAGAAGCTATAGGAAAATTAGAGATTTGCAAATTATTGTACTATTTTGTTTTGTTTCCAGTAATGAGAAGTTGCAGACTATGTGTTTAGTGGATATCAAGTTTCTTTGTGGTTCCTTTTGCATGCAAGTAGATTAGTTAATTTGTTTTTTATTTTGCAGGTTATTAGTTCTTCACCCATTATGGGTTGTAAATAGTAATGGCCCCTCAAGATTCCTGAATCCATGCTAAGAATCATGTGTTGGAATGGTACTTGAGAGGAGTCCTTTTACATAGTTTCCTTCTGCTTTTCTATAGGAGAAGAAACAACAAATATTCTAGAGATCTTACCCTAGGCAAGCTTGGTAATAGTCCGGTTAGGGAAGAGAATGAAAGAAATGTTTAGAAAACATTGAATAAGTGAGTAGAATGAATCTATTTGTGTAGGTTCAACAAGAAGGAGATGAAAAGAATTCTGATGGGGGACTGAGTCTTGAAGAGGAGGTAAAGTTGAGAGTGACTTACCTTAGTTTAGGGTTGTGAAAACCCTAAGAGATGTAGGAGATAGATCTCAAAATAGGGCCAAGGTGGTTCTTTAGCAGCAACAAGACTCTCGTCCACATCATATTGGTATCAGAGCTTGAATTGATTGGGCTTGTGGTAAATGTTCTAGCTAGTAGTATCAGTAGGTGAAAACAAGATGGTCACCAATGCAAAGCTTGCAAAGGAAGTAGATGAATAGAAGAGAGTGATAGAGGATCAAAGGGAAAGGAGTAGATTCCTTGAAGAAGCCAGCAGCACTAGAGGGAAGAAAAAATTTGATGAAGAAGACTTGATACCTTAACCAGATCCTCCCATGAATGAGGAGCCATTTCTAAAAGCTCTCAGAGCCCTAGGAGGAAAAATTATTGAAGGAATCCCATTTTTTAATGGAAAAATGGATAGTGAACTAGTTTTGGAATGGATAGAAGGTATTGAGAATCATTTTGAATGTGAGGGCATAACTGAAGCACAAAAGGTAAAATTTGTGAAGTCAACAATAAGAGGTTCAACATTAACATGGTTGAAATACCTCCAAGAAGAGAGGGAGAAGATGGGTAAGAATCCAATTTCAAATTGGAAGGCCATGTTAAACAAGGTAAAGGAACAATACCTACCTGAGGATTATGAAATCCAGTTACACAAGAAGAGGTAGAGTTTGAAGAAAAAAGATCTTGATGTGGCTATGTATACCGAAGAATTCTAGAAGTTGTGCTTGAGGTCAAGAGTCCAAGAGGATGAGACTATCAAGGTGGTTAGGTATCTTGGAGGCCTAAAATGGAATATCCAAGAGGAAATCAGTTTATGGACACCCACAACCGTACATAAATGTTTCCAACTTGCAATGAAAGTGGATGAGAAGAACAAAATGAAATTAGAATCAAACTTCAGCGGAAGAGGAAGAGGTGGAGAAGGAAGAGGACAATGAGGCTATGGTGGAAGGGGATCAGATTCGAGGCAGAAAAGTGAGAACAATATCACTGAAAATCACAAAGGAAACTCAAATAGAGGAGGTTTCAACAGAGGTAGAGGCTCTAATACTAGTTGGAGAGGAAGGAGCAATAGAAATCAAGGAAGAGGAGCATCCTACTTTGCCACCATGAAGTGCTACCACTACAATCAGCTAGGAAATTCTACCTATAGGTGTCTTCAAAAGGGTTCTATTTCTCAAGGAGGTGGAAAGAGAGTTAACTATGTCCAAGAAGAATCAAGTTGCAGCAACAAGCCATCTGAGGTACCATTAGAATCAGACGAAGGTGAGAACCTCATGATAAAGAGGACCTTAATCAGAGAGCCAAGCAAAGAATAACCAAGCCAAAGGAGAGAACTTTTTAGAGTGAAGTGGAAGATCATAGGGAATGTGTGTAGAGTTATTATTAATTCAGGCTCAACTAATAATATTATTAGTGAAGAGGCAACCACCAAGTTAAATTTTAAAAGGATTCCACGTGAAAACCCATATAAGGATACATGGTTCAACAAAGGACAACATGTGTTTGTAGGAGAATAAGCATGGGTAGAGTTCACCATTGGCAAGTATAAAGATAGAGTTCTATGTGACATTCTTCCCATGGATGCATGCCACCTTCTACTTGGAAGGTTGTTGGTTGTATTTCCAGTTTTGGTCTGTTTCCCAAATTTTGGTGGTCCTCATTTTTTTCTCATGCTTAGAAGTAGAAGTCTCTCAGTTGTTGTGTATTTTCCCCATTAAAGTAATCAGGTTTTCAGGTTAGAATCCATGAAAAATTACAAAACCTTGAAACCCTAGGTCTTGTGTCGAAGGCTGAAATGAAAAGAAACCCTTAGACGGTGACACTTCTATTTTGATGTTACATTTTGAATTCACTTAAGTCACGTGTCATGAATTTGATCGCCTAATCGCGTGATCCAAAAGTCATATTCCCTTTTTCTTCTCGACTTGGCGATTAGCTTGTGTCGTGTAGTCTCTCTCAAAATTAGAATATTCCTTTAGCTTTTAGAGACTTTGCAATTTCTTCATATCGCCTGGTCGCAGAATGAGTAAATAGGTCAGTGGTATATGAAGGGACCCACAGATTGGTCATGATGTTGCAACAAAAGATCAGTAGCTAAAGGTTCATCACGAGACTTCATGATTTCTTTATGTCATATGATCACTAGATTCATCTATGGTTACGTGAATGAAAAATTGGTCAGTCGTGTGGTCTCCAGAAAAGATGGCAATTAAGAGAAAGATGCTAAGACTTTGTGACTAACCTTGTGTGGTTTAAGATGAAATGCAGTCTGGTTGGCACTAGATTGAAATGATGAGTTAGCTTTCCATTCTGTGATGTAGAGATAAGTAATCATTGAGACATGTGTCAAAAGGTAGGTTGACCAAAGAGCTTGTCACGTAGTCTCCAAATGATGAGAAACTATTTAGTGACTACGAGACTAAGTATAAAGGTAAGGACAGTTGCATAGTATTTGAAGATTTTAAGGGTATAATAGATTACTTGGTGATTTTACAGGAGCCATCAGATGAGGTGATTAAGAGATCCCACGGTCGTCATGAAGTCTTCAAATAAAAGAGCCCAAAAGACAAAGTGCTCGCAACTTGGAAGTAAGGGTATGTCACATAGTCATCAGATGAAATATAAAGGTAAAGTATCTGTCGCATTGTCTCAAAGGGATTTGACACTTAACATTTGTGTTGAGTGATCAGGTGACTAAGGGTAGTCACGGGGTCTTGCAAAGGAAAGAAAACACTCAGCGACTGGGAGATAACCGTGAAAGCCAATGATGACAGTTAGTTGCGTAGTCTCTGGATAAGATGTGAGTTAGTTCTAACATCCAGCGACTGTGATTTCTTCACTATCATGTGATCGCCAGGTCGTAACTTTGGTTAACTAAGACAAGCAAAGCTACATTTTAGCTAAGTCTCTAGAAGAATCATGAGTTAAGGACTTGGGTTAGCGACAAAGAGATTACATACAGTCACGTGGTCACGTGATATCAAATATTAAGAAAAGGCGACAGTATCTGATATGACAATGTGAATCATTCATCATCCAATCACAGCTTACATATTGGTTACTGTGCAAAAAGGGTAGCTGAGATGTATGACAGAGAGCCAATCACCTGGTGACATGTCATCTCATTTGAATTTTATAAGGTTTTTCTAAGGATTCAGTTTTATGAATTTGATTTCCTGTCACACTCATGGGACTATGGCTAGGTTTTCAATTAATTTTACCACATGCTAAATTGAAGACAGACTGATTTTTTTTCAAATGATGAGCTGTGTACTCAGAACAGTTACCATAAAGAACTAATTGAGAGTTCATTTTCACTTATCTTGTTTTCAGAATTTTAGAATGAAGAAGTGCTAAGTTTTCGGAGAATAGAGAAGAAATCAGAGAATTGTAGAGTTTACCATTGATTAAAAGCCATTGAATTCCTAATAATTGTGCATAGAGAAGTGAGTGAGTCTTGGAGATAGATTTTTTTCAATATGGGTAAAGAAGAAGGGATTCAAACATAGCCAACATGAGCAGATTAGTTAGTGTTTCTTCAACTAGTGGAAGGAGTGAAAAGGCAGAAGAAGAGGCAAAGGGAAAGTGAAACTACTTTGATGAATTTCTCAAATTGCTTCCTGGTTCAACTCACAAGAAGAGAGAAAATGCTAATGTGCTCAAAGATGATTACTGTGATATAAGAGATGCTAAAATTCTCGGAACAACAAGTTTTTCAGTCTTTACTTACTTTTAAAATAATTATGATAAAGCCATCCCAGTGTCAAACCCTTGGACCTATGGCCTGGCTAGGTTAATTGTTCCTGATGTCTACATTGATGTAGATTTGTTCTTGGGTCTTTCCAGTCATTATGATGTGTTATCTAAAATAATTAAAAGGAATGATGGAACTGCCTTACTTATCCTCAATAGGAATTCATTCATGCAAGCTTTTGGTTTGTATAGCACCTTGTCCACCAAAATTGACATGACTAAACAGGAACATAGATATAAGTTAAAGCTTGGTATTGCTAGAGGACAATTGCAGAAGCACATGCTTAAGGAAGTGAGGAAGTATTTGGATCCTATGTATGGGACCAGCCCTTACTACTACAAGGACTTGCACTTCTATATAAAATACATCACCTATGCCCTCTGTATAGTGCTAGGGATAGATGGGGACACAGAAAAGATCGATGCTGGGATATTGATGATGGTGTTGGATTTGCAAGAGGTGCATTCTAGCACCAATTATGATTATATACAGCACATCATTGATCAAATGCATGAGGGATTCATAGCAACGCAGAAGAAGATGAAAAACCCTAAGGAAAAGGAACCCAAGTTCTTCCACTATTCCATCCTCATGCATCTACTATTATACTTTAATTTTGTAATCATGGATGAGAGTAATTTGACCCATCAGAGGTTCTATCAAGATGGACCTAATCCTATCCAGTTTTGGATTAGGATTTGGAATTACACATCAAAGGATTGTGATTATTGTGCTTTTAAGAATTGGGTTGTGTATCCAATAGTACAGGGTTTGGGCATCAGTAGGACAAGGATCCCCATTAATATTATGTAACTGTTGAGGCCAAATGAATACTTGGACAAATGGGAGGAAGATCATAATTGGGGTGATTTCTTCTTGGAGGAGAATTATAACATTATCAGGGTATATAGATGTATTCATCCACCTCATGTCTTGCCTGACCATGTACCAGTGAGGGTGACAACAATGGAATTCATATGGCAACTGTTACTAATGGATAATGAGCACTTTGCACCACATAAGAAGGGGACCTTAACCCCTGGACAATTTAGAATTTCTAATTTCACAATTGGTAAAGGTGCTATTGATGCTGTCAACCAATGGTTAGAAGGGTGCAAAATGGGGGCAGCTCCTTATAGATATATTGACCCTAAAGGCTTCATGGCAAGGGTAAGAAAATTGTACACTCCCACAATCCCCAATATCAATGTCCATTGTGAATGCATTGAGGAAGATGCTACAAGGAACATTCTTTGTGAAGATGACATCAGGACAAGAAGAACAAGGATTTAGGAGCTACTAAACCTTGAAAGGGAGATCAAAAGAAATGGGTTATCTTTTGGGGGTTTCTACCCTGATCACCCATATTTTGGAAAATTAAGGCCTTGATCGACAATTATTATGTGCTTATTGCGCAACTTGAGACTGTGCTTGATAAAAAAGGTGCCCAAGAGCCAGATCATTCAGAGTCTGAATATGATAGTAGTAGTGACAGTGACTATGCCTGTCCTTCTAGATATGCTCAACCTTAGTAGGATGTTGTTGGGATACCACAATTGTAGGGAGCAGAGGGCCATGTTGTTGATTTAACAGTGGCTACACAACCTGATGATTTAGAAGGGCCTGTTGCTAAGAGGCAAAAGTTGGAAATAGGCCAGCCTTCATTTGAAGGGAAAGAGAAGAAAAGGGACAAAGAAAGGGCCCTAGTTCCAGGGAATAGGTTATATGACCATAACCTGAGAAAATTAATTAGGGAGGGCAAGAGACAACAACCTGATTTAGAGGAGAAGGTTGAGTTGCCTCTTAAAGCTTGTGTTGATGAAAGATTGATCCATCAACAACAATTTTTAAGTGATGAAAAATTTGTTAAAATTAAGGAGTTTAAAGACTTCCTAAGATGGTACAAGAAAGAGAAGATAAGAGCTCAATTAACATTTGATGAAAAGGAGACAATAACAAATGAGGCCTTAGTGGCCCTGCAGTCTTATGACCTAGAGAGTGAGGACATCTCACCTTAGGAGGCCAGGAAAATGGTGTTAGGTAGTGGCATACTATTGGCTGAGGGATGGGACATAGCATCTACATTCATTATTGACCAGATAAGAAAACAGTCTGATCTCAAGATGGCTAGTGAAGTGCAAATGGGGGATGTAATCAAAGGATTTGGGTATAGCCCAAAATCTCAAGCTTTTGCAATGTGGAGCCTATGCCCAAAGGACCAAAAGCCTCAGCTGGTAAATATCTAGGAGAACATGGTAGGCAATCAAATGGTGTGGACAATGCAAAATACATGGGATTTGGAAATATCCCAAATCATGACACACTGGGCTCACTTAAATGAGGACAAAACCAAACACTTGTCTGATAAGTGTAGCACATTGTTAGAAGAAACAAGTGCATTGGCCAAGGACCGGGAAATGTGACATATCCAACTACACCAAAAAGATTAGGTGATTGAGAGGTTGATGAAGGAATTGGAGGAGAAGCCTGAGGTAATGTATGTGCCTGCACCACCACAACCTTTACAAATTGAGGATAAAGCCAAATCAAAAGAAGTGGTTGAGGAAAAGGATGAGGGACAAAAAAGAAATGAGATTTCCTTGAAAGCATTAAGAGGTATTATACAACATAGAATTGAGGTCTTGAAAGATAAGAATGATGTTGTACTTAATGCCTATAATAAGTTGCCAGCTTTGCATACAAAGGTGATGGGGTTTCTTACTATTTTGAACCCCTATTTCACTAAGTGCTCTACCAGGGTACAATTGTTTTAGAAGCTAGCATCTTTGCAAACCCTAAGATCAGATTTGCTAGAGATAGTGATAGAAGTTGAAGATGAGATCAAAAGGGTCAACATTTCTCTCTCATTCTTTAAGGGAAAATCGAATCAAATAGAGGTTAAATTAAGCCTTTTTTCTGTTGATTTTAATAGATTTGTTCCTTCCTTAAGGGGAGAAGATGATCAGGTAAAAGCCTTAGATGCCTAGAGGAATGAATTTGATAGTAAAATGCCTAGTGATGAGGCATTCATTGTGGGAACAGATGTGGATATAGAAGGATTCAATAAGATATTGGATGAAGCTTTCAAGGCTGAAACTGACATCAAAAAGCTTCTACTAGATGTTAAGAACATCACTGATGCTAGATGAGATAGGCAAAAGGCACAAGTACAAAGTACTCAAGACTTCAAATGGCCAACATATGATGAAGTGGTAGCATGGGAATTGATCACTAGGCCCAAGAGAAAGAAGCTAGTAGGTGAGGAAGAGGTCTTGGACGATGAGTAAAGGTGAACACTTGGTGCCTCACTATTGAAGATAAAGAAGACAGTTATTACTAGAGAAAAGTGTAGGTGAGTATGAAAACACGGTCATCCAGACTTGACATAAATACTACTAGCTACCATGTTTACTATCAGATTGAAGTCCTCAGATCGGGTGAAGGATAAAGAATATCTGATTTCATCTTTTGACTTGGTCATTTCACCACCTTTTCTCTCTCTCTTTTTGTCTTTTCTATTTTTTTAGGGTTAGGTTTTTTGTGACCATCCGAAGCTTGTTGCATCCTAAAAGAAAAGGATTCCAAGATGGTCAAGTACCTATATATAGCCAAAAAGGTTGTAATTATTAAAAAAAAGGGGAGGAATGAAATATATTATAAGATTAGACTTTCTAAATTAGTGTTTGTGTTTTTTCAATCTTCAAAGATTCTTCATGTATGAAAGCAAGATCATATTAATAAAATACGGTGCAATTTTACTCTTCTCTATTGTTGTCTCTTTATTTACTGTGTATGTTTTTTTATGCTTAAGCTTGCAAGGCAGTCTGAATGATCTTGGTTACAAGGTAAATATTTAATTGCTTACAAGTTTCTTTCATGCAAAGAACTAAGTTTTGTGGGTAATTTCAAGGAGCATAACAATATTTAAAGATTTGATACAGTGTTTTAGAGGTAACTAGATAATTTGTAAGGCAGTTTATCTGAATTGCATGTATGTTGTAAGGTAGTATACAGTATTTTTTTTCTATGAGACTTGAGCTTATTGACTCTATAACCCAGGAGATAGGCACTGCTCTAGGTTTTGGTCTAATAATCCATCATCATCCAAACTTTCAAAACTCTCAAGATTATTTTAATCAAAACACTTCTTTTAATAAGAATTAATGAACTGAAATTAGTAAGGACTCATGTCAGTAGGACAGTGTCCATTTTAGTGATTCCTTAGAGATTGAATCAATTAGGTTATCCCTCAAAAGGAAGAAGGATAAAATTCCTTATATCACTAGTCTCTGCTATATTTACAATCATGGTTTGTATGGTTAAGTTTTGCATTTGGTTATGGTTGGTCATTTGCAAAGTATTTCATAAGTTGGTTTAACAAAGAGACATAGCAAATCAGTGTCCACATTATTTCTTACTGTGTAATCAGCAATCATAAAAAGGTAAAACCTACCTGAGTATGTGTGGAGCTCAAAAATGAAGAAGGATCTTATCCAATCCTTAGCAATTAGACATTTCTTGTTTCTAAATCAATATTAGAAGGCATAGTGTTTAAATTAGTCATTTCAAGCACTGTGGTTCATACAATAAAAATCCCTAAGAAATTGGTGACTCCGCTGGGGAAAGAGATTGTAAAGTCTTGTTGAAGTATTTTTCAGAATATCTCTGGTCCAAGTCAGAAATCTTTGGCACTTAAGCAGTTAACTTGTTTAAAAATCATACCTATGCTTATTATTAGGTTACCCTTTGCTAAATATTCATCCCAATTTTTGGGTGGTGACTCTAAAATGAAAATCTCTGAGATTAGTGCAAGGTTGATAAATGTCTTTTAGAATGAATACTAGGTCAAGGGTAAGAACTGGTCCTAAAAGGGTATTACATCAGGGACTCCCATCATCCTCAAGAATAGGAATTTCTTGGAGGAAAAAGAGAAATGAAGTTAGTATGGATGAAACCCCTCTAAGAGGTAGAGAGGTTAATATTAGGGGAGATATGAATACCAGCTAGGATTATCATGATGGAAATACTTTAGAATATGAAGAGGCTACTGAAAGAGTATTAGAAACACCCACAGTCACTTCTACTTCAAATGAGAGAGAAGAGATCTCAACACCTACTTCAGATTCAAAAGATGCTCCTTCTTATATGCTAGAAAATGAAGAGAAGTTTATTCTGAAACAACTCACCCTAGTTCAACAAATGAAAAAAGAGAGAGAAATGAGAAAGAAGAAGAATGATCATAAGGATCTTGATAACAATAGAAAAAGGTTTTCAAAAGATCAAATTATGAAAGATACAAAGAGGTCTCAGAAGGACCAAGAAATACCATTTACTCATAAAATTTATTCTTTACTAATGAATAAGGGTAAACAAAAGATGAGTGAACATAGAGATCATGAACCTAAATTTCAGAAGCCTTTGGTAGAACAAATGTCTAAGTTAGATATTGACTTATAAAAATTAAGAATTGAAAAGGAAACCATGGAAAAAATGCTAGAAAAGGCACAAATGGAAGCTGCAACAATTGAAATGAAGAAAAAGATAGATTTTTTTAAGTCTTCAAAATATTCTCATGCTGGGCCAAAGAATATTATAACTTCTAAAACAAAAGCTACTGCTTCTAAAGAGGATGATAGTTTTCAAAGGAAACCACTGCATACTGAAAGGTACAAGCAATTTGATTTTGTTGGTATTCCTAGGTACCCTAATACTTTTCCTAAAGATGTGGGTGATATAGGAGAAAAGCTCCCAAAGTTTGCAGGAAATAATGTTATTTCTTGTGAGACACATTTAAGGAAATTCATTGATTTTGTTGATGACTTGAATATCACCCATGAGGATGTGTTAATGAAGTTATTTGTTCAGTCCTTAGTTGAGGATGCAAGAGAGTGGTTTAGAAGCCTTTCTAATGGATCTGTTGTTTCTATGGACGAGTTGATTGAATTGTTTAAAGATCAATATGGAGACAAAACAAATAAAGGTTTTTTGTTGAATGAGTTCAACAATATCAAGAAAAATTACAATGAAGAAGTTACTGAGTTTAACACAAGGTTTCAAAGAGCTATGCACAAGATATTTCAAAATATAAAGCTAGACGAAGAGGTATGTCTAGCAACCTATTTAAATGCTTTTGATTCTAAAATGGGATATGCTCTGAGAGACAAAAACCCTAGAACCCTTACTGATGCTTATAAGATAGCAGTCAATATTGAAATGAATAGAAGAGTATGTGTTAAATTAAATAGGAGGGATGACTCAAGGTTTAGTAGGAGAAATTTGAAAGAACCAAAATTCAAAGAATATATAGCTCCTCAAAATAATAGACCTTATAATACTACTTATAATCCTCAGAACAAAATGCAAAATCATCCGTATGGAACTCAGTTCAAAGATGGGAAGCCAGTTACTACACCCAAAAAAGAAAGAACAAACAACAAGACCCCAGACCCTCTTCATAAGAATTCTATCCATTTCTGCAATAATGATACTTGGTGTGAAGCTTGTGAGGCCCCTCATAGCCCTTAGTTTTGTGTAGTTTCTGTTGATTTAAAGTCAAGTGAAGAATGAGATTTTGATGAAGGGGAATAGTGTGATCATATTATGACAAATAATTATTCATTCCATGATACTAATTCAAACAGTGAAGAGGAAAATCATGATTCCTATGTTTCACAAAGGAGGATTGAGAATCATCATCAGTAGATTTTATCTGATAGTGAAACTGAGGAGACCGATGATAGTATAAGATGTTATGCCCAAGATGGTCATGATATTCCACTCATAAGGAAAGCCTCAGATGAAGAGAAAGCTAGAATCATTGTAGAGTTAATGAATAAAGCTAGAAGCAATTACCACTTGAGGAACAGGGTGGTGGGCGGTGCTGGTAGCCAACCCTCAGGTGTCTTTAAAAAATAAAATAAAGCAGACACAAAATATGTGCAAAAAAAGGATGGAGCTAGTGAGAATCTAAATAAGCATAAGGTCAAGATTATTACAAAAGCTATAGAGCCAAATATTGCACAAGAGGAAGAGATAAAAAGACAAGAAAAAAATGTTCTATTTCAAAAGATAGAAAACAAAAAGTTAAAGGATTCAGCTCTAAAAGAACACAATCAAGAAAATGATTTCATTATTGATAAATCAAAGTTTTCAGATATGAGATACACTCCAGTTGAAATGGGCCAATGCTTGTCCTAGATGATAGTTAAGGTTCCATTTCTGGAAATGATGAGAATTAAAGAACATAAGGAAAAGGTAATGTCATTGTTAAACAGTGTGCCCATAATAAAGGTTCAAAATTTAGAAAATGTTAGCAAGAGGTTGATTACCAAAGAAAATGAAGCTGAGGTGTTAACATTTGAAATTCCTCAAATATTCTTGAATGCAACTTCTTCCCCAAAGGTTGTTGACCCAATTTTCCTTTCATTGATAATTAATGATAAAGTGCTCAAAAATTGTATGATTGAGTCAGGAGCCTCTAATGCAGTTATGCCAATTGAAATCATGAAGGAAATGGGGCTACAAGTTGATACACCTTATGGGAGATGTAGAGCTATGGATTCTAGAGAGGTTCCTATAATTGGCACCATTGAGGCCTTGCCTTATAGACTTGCTGTAAGCCCTAATGTAGTGTTGACTATGAATATTCTTGTGGTTGATATACCACCTCATTATGGCATGTTGTTATCAAGAAAATGGAGTGCTTCAATGGGAGGTAGTATACAAAATGATTTATCTTATGCTACTTTTAATATTGCTGGAGAAAATGTTAAGGTCTTGAGGGAAATTAGAACTCCCCACATGATAGAAAAGTTTGAAGATATTAATGTAAACTGTTGCATTGATGTAGACATTGAAAATTTCAGGATGCTAAAAAATGAACTTGCTTGTCAAGATCATGAACTTGACCCTTTGAACAAAGAATTAATCTAGCAAGAAGATTGAATATGGAAAATGTACTTTGATGGTGCTTTCTCTAAAGAAGGATTAGGGGCAAGAGTATTGTTGATATCCCAATTAGGTACAACTTTTAAGTACTCATTTCTGTTAGCCTTCCAATGTACAAACAATACTGCAAAGTATTAGGCTTTATTCTTAGGACTTGAAATTGCTATCAAAAACGGTATAAAATGTTTAAAGGTTTATGGTGATTCTGAATTGGTGGTAGCACAAGTCAGGTCTAAATACGCTGTAAAGAATGATAGATTGAAAATATACAAACATGCTATTTGGTATCAACTTGAGATGTTTGATGCTTTTGATATAAGATGGTTAGAAAGGTCAAAAAATATAATGGCTGATTTTTTAGCAAATGTTGCTTTAAAAAATGATGATTTAACCTTACAAGGGGTGTCAATACTAGAATTCAAAACAAGACCAGTTGTTCTGGACAACATATACAACTAGCAGGTGTTCTAGGATGATCAAGATATTTTGAGGTTCATGCAATGTTTAGATCATTATGAGAACCAAAGTATAGATTGTAGTTCCTTACTAGAACAAGTTGAGGGAAATGAATACATCTTTGGAAATGAAGTTTTCCACTTAAGTTCTAATAATATTCCTAGGGGTTTGGTTGAACTTGAAGCATTGTTTATTAGCCAACCGAATGATGCATCAAAGTTAAGTAATGCTAAGGTAGAGAATTTGGAAGAAATAAACTTAGGATCTGAAAATAATCCTCAAATAGTTTATATTGGAAAGGGTTTGGACTCTCATGTAAGAATAAATCTGATCAAGTTACTGAGAAAATATAAAAATTTCTTTGCTTGATCATATGATGATTTGAAAGTATATAGAGATGACCTTTTTCAGCATGAAATTCCTTTGAAATTAGATGTGAAGCCATTTAGGAAAAAATAAAGGCCTATCAACCCCTTGTTGGCTCCCAAGATGCAGCATGAGTTGGTGAAACTCAAAGATGCAGGGATAATTCAGCCCATTAGACATTCAACTTGGGTATCAAATCTAGTGCCGGTTAGAAAGAAAAAAGGTGACATCAGACTATATGTGGATTTCAAAAATCTTAATATTGCTTCTTTGAAAGATAATTATTCGTTACCCAATATGGAAGCAATGTTGCATAAGGTCACTGGTTATGAGTTGTTATCCATGATGGATGGCTTCTCAAGTTATAACCAGGTGTTATTCAAGGAGACAGAGTAGTATAAGACTGCATTTACTACTCCATGGGGAGCTTATGTATATATCAAGATGCCTTTTAGATTAATAAATGCAGGGGCGAACTTTCAAAGGGCCATGGATGTTGCTTTCAAAGAATTTATTGATATATTCATGGTTATTTACCAAGATGATTTAACTGCATATTCCAAGAAGGATATTGATCATTGTGATCACTTGAGTAAGATTGTTAACAAAGCATTGGAATATGGTGTCTCACTAAATCCAAATAAATGTCATTTTGCAGTCAAAGAGGGGAAGTTGTTGGGACATATAGTATCTAAAGAGGGGGTAAGAATAGACCCAGAGAGAGTAGAAGAAATTCAAAGGGTGATTTCTCCAAGGAACTTAAAAGGTGTTCAATCCTTTTTAGGAAAGATAAATTTTGTCAGAAGATTTATAGCCAATTTTGCAGAAATTGTTAAACCCATTGTAAAATTGCTAAAGAAAGATGCCAAGTTTGTTTGGAATGAAGAGGCCCAACAAGCTTTTGAAAGGATAAAAGAGGTAGTGCAAGAGGCTCCAGTGTTGAAATCTCCAGATTATACCAAGCCATTTTCCTTGTTTTCATTTGCATCATTTCACACAATTGTTGCCATATTGCTTCGAAAAGATGAGCAAGGATTTGAAAATCCCATAGCTTTTTATAGTAGATCCTTGCAGGCTGTAGAGCTTAATTATGAAATAATGGAGAAACAAGCTTATGCCTTAGTGAAGGATGTAAAGTCTTTTAGGCCCTACTTGGTTTGTGCTAGGGTGCAAGCTTTTATTCCTCACTCAACAATAAAAGATATCCTTACACAGTCAGAGGTAACTGGTAAGAGGTGCAAGTGGATTACAAGAATCCAAGAGTTCAACCATGAAATCAATATCACCAAGTAAATAAGAGGACAAGGCTTGGCAAAGATTATGAGAGAAGAGAACCTAGATATAGTATAGTTAAATCAGACAGAGTTACATGACCAAGCCATTACTAGTATAGAAATGCAACCATATTACACTGATATTGTCTTTTTTCTCAAAAATGATAAATGTCCTTATCATTTGGCTGAAAATCAGAAGAGGAGCCTAAAGTTGCAAACTCAAAGGTACACTTTGATCCAAGGTGATTTTTTTTGGAAGGATAAGAATAGTGTGCTATTGTTGTGCCTTGATATATATCAAGCTAAGAAATTTCTGACTGAGATACATGAAGGAGAATGTGGAGGCCACTTTTCTGCTAAAACTACCACCCATAAGATTTTAAGGGCAGGATATTATTGGCCTACTTTATTCAAAGATACGTATGTTCATGTTAGAAAGTGTGAATCATGTCAAATATTTTCCAATAAAATGAAATTTGCAGGTGCTCTGTTGCTGAATCTAGTAAGTGCTGAAGCTCCTTTTGCTATGTGGGGGATTGTCTTTATTGGGGAATTTCAAGAGAAGTCTAGTGCAGGGCATAGTTGGATATTAGTTGCCACTAATTATTTCACTAAATGGATTGAGGCTATCCCCACAAGGAAAGCAAAAATTAAGGTGCTCATAGATTTTCTCATGGATTATATCATAACTAGATTTGGTGTGCCTAGTAAGTTAGTAATGGATAATGCCATGAGTTTCAGATCAGAGGAGATGACAAATTTTTGTGAAAGGTATGGGATTGCAATATCATATTCATCCCCATACCACCCATAGGATAATGGACAAGCTAAGTCTACCAATAAGATTATATTGAAGATACTGAAGAAAACTCTGGAACAAAATAAGAGAACATGGCACACAAAGTTGAAATTAGCTCTTTGGGCTGATAGGGTAACACTCAAGAAGGCAACTGGTAAGTCTCCTTTTGAGTTGGTATATGGTTTACAAGAAATATTTCCAATTAACACTCTATTACCTGTTTACCAATTCATACAAGAAGAACATTTAGATGTCTTTGACAATATGCAAGGAAGAATGATACAGTTGATTGAATTGGAAGAAACAAGGAGAAATAGCCAAAGAGAAAATACAAAGTTGCAGCAAAAAATGGAATATTTGTTCGATAAAAGGGCTACTAAGAGAAATTTTTAGGCTGGTGACTTGGTTTTGCAATGGAATTCAAGGGCAGAGGATAAAGGTAAGCAAAAGAAATTTGAGTCTTTATGGCTAGGACCTTTTATTGTTTCAGAAAATTTTGGTAAAGACTCATATTTGTTGAAGAATATGGAGGGAGAAATTTTTGAGTTACCTCTGCATGGGCGATTTTTGAAGCCTTTCTTTAAGTGAAGATCAAGGCAATCCAAGTAAATGTGTATCATATTGTAAATATCTTTCCCTATTTTCTTTGTAAAGTTTTGTGAGTTTTTCCCTTTCTGCTTTAGGTTTCGTTCCATTTTTTGAAGTGGTCTGCAACCAGAGATTCTGTGGTTCTTTGTCATAAACTATGTTTAGTCAATCCTCATTAGAGCCAGTGTTGGTTGTATTTCTATTTTTGGTCTATTTCCCAAATTTTGGGGTCCTCATTTTTGTCTCATGCTTAGAAGCAGAAGTCTCTTAGTTGTTGTGTCTTTTCCCTGTTAAAGTATTTAGGTTTTCAGGTCAGAATCCATGAAAAATTACAAAACCTTGAAACCTTAGGTCTTGTGTCGAAGGCTGAAATGAAAAGAAACCCTTAGATGGTGTCACTTCTATTTTGATGTTACTTTTTGAATTCACTTAAGTCGTGTGTCACGAATTTGATCACCTAGTCGCATGACCCAAAAGGCATATTCCCTTTTTCTTCTCGACTTGGAAATTAGCTTGTGTCACCTAGTCTCTTTAAGAATTAGAATATTCCTTTAGCTTTTAGAGACTTTGCGATTTCTTCATATCACCTAGTCACGGAATGAGTAAACAGGTCAACGGTATATGAAGGGACCCATAGATTGGTCATGATGTCACAACAAAAGATCAGTAGCTAAAGGTTCATCATGAGACTTTGTGATTTATTTATGTCGCATGATAACTAGATTCATCTACAGTTAAGTGAATGAAAAATTGGTCAGTCATGTAGTCTCCAAAAAAGATGGCTATTAAGAGAAAGATGTTGAGACTTCACGACTAACCTTATGAGATTTAAGATGAAACACAGTCGGGTTGTCGCTAGATTGAAATGATGAGTCAGCTTTCCATTCTATGATGTAGAGATAAGTAATCATTGAGACACATGTCAAAAGGTAGGTTGACCAAAGGGCTTGTCGCGTAGTCTCCAAATGATGAGAAAATATTCAGAAACTACGAGACTAAGTAAAAAGGTAAGGACAGTCGCATAGTCTTTGAAGATTTTAAGGGTATGATAGATTACTTGGTGATTTTGTGGGAGCCATCAGATGAGGTGATTAAGAGATCCCATGGTCATCATGATGTCTCTGAATAAAAGAGCCCAAAAGAAAAATTTCTTGTGACTTGGAAGTAAGGGTATGTCGCGTAGTCATCAGATGAAATATAAAGGTAAAGTATCTGCCGCATTGTCTCAAAGGGATTTGACACATAAAATTTGTGTTCAGCGATCAGGCGACTACAGGTAGTCGCGGGGTCTTGCAAAGGAAAGAAAACACTCAGCGACTGGGAGATAACTGTGAAAGCCAAAGATGATAGTTAGTCGCCTAGTCTCTGAATAAGATGTGAGTTAGTTCTAACATCCAGTGACTGTGATTTCTTCACTATCGCGTGACCGCCAGGTCGTAACTTTGGTTAACTAAGACAAGGAAAGCTACATTGTCGCTAAGTCTCTAGAAGAATCATGGGTTAAGGACTTGGGTCAGTGACAAAGAGATTATGTACAGTCACGTGATCACCTGATATCAAATATTAAGAAAAGGTAGTAGTATCTAATATGACAATGTGAATCATTCATCGTCCAATCACAGGCTTAGATATTGATTACTATGCAAAAAGGGTAGCTGAGATGTATGAAAGAGAGCCAATCACCTGGTGACATGTCATCTCATTCAAATTTTATAAGGTTTCTCTAAGGATTCAGTTTTATGAATTTGATTTCCTGTCACACTCATGGGACTATGGATAGGT
The DNA here is from genome assembly GCA_018584345.1 of Thuja plicata. Taxonomy (NCBI): domain Eukaryota; kingdom Viridiplantae; phylum Streptophyta; class Pinopsida; order Cupressales; family Cupressaceae; genus Thuja; species Thuja plicata. The sequence goes on along the minus strand of MU223675.1, from coordinate 954,756 downwards.
TTTCAATTAATTTCGCTGCATGCTGAATTGAAGACAAAATTGATGTTTTTTCAAATGATGAGCTGTGTACTCAGAAAAGTTACCATAAATAACTGATTGAGAGTTCATTTTCACTTATCTTGTTTTCAGAATTTTAGAATGAAGAAGTTCTAAGTTTTCAGAGAATAGAGAAGAAATCAGACAATTGCAGAGTTTCCATTGATTAAAAGCCATTGAATTCCTAAGAATTGTGCACAAAGAAGTGAGTGAGTCTTGGAGATAGATTTGTTTCAATATCGGTAAACAAGAAGGGATTCAAACACATCCAGCATGAGTAGAGCAATTAGTGTTGCTTCAACCAGTGGAAGGAGTGAAAAGGAAGAAGAAGAGGCAAAGGGAAAGCGAAACTACTCTGATGAATTTCTCAAATTTCTTCCTGGTTCAACTCAGAATAAGAGAGCAAACGCTAATGTTCTCACAGATGATTACTGTGATATAAGAGATGCTGAAACTCTGGGAACAATAGGTTTTTCACTCTTTACTTACTTTTACGAGAATTCTGATAAAGCCATCCCAGTGTCAAACTCTTGGACCTGTGCCCTAGCTAGGTTAATTGTTCCTGATGTCTACATTGATGTAGATTTGTTCTTGGGTCTTGCCAGTCATTATGATGTGTTATCTAAAACAATTAAAAGGAATGATGGCATTGCCTTGCTTATCCTCAATAGGAATTATTTCATGCAAGCTTTTGGTTTGTATAGCACCATGTCCACCAAAATTGGCATGACTAAACAGGGACAAAGATATAAGTTAAAGCCTGGTATTGCTAGAGGACAGTTACATAAGCATATGCTTAAGGAAGTGAGGAAGTATTTGGATCCTATGTCTGGGACCAGCCCTTATTACTAAAAGGACTTTCACTTCTACATAAAATACATCACCTATGCCCTCTGTAGAGTGCTAGGGATAGATGGGGAAGCATAAAATATTGATGCTGGGATATTGATCATGGTGTTGGATTTGTAGGAGGTGCATTCTAGCACCAGTTATGACTATATACAACACATCATTGATCAGATGCATGAGGGATTCATAGCAATGCAGAAGAAGATGACAGACCCTAAGGAAAAGGAATCCAAGTTCTTCCATTATTCCATCCTCATGCATCTACTGTTATACTTTAATTTTGTAATCATAGATGAGAGTAATTTGACCCCTTGGAGGTTCTATTAAGATGGACCTAATCCTATCCAGTTTTGGATTAGGATTTCAAAATACACATCTAAGGATTGTGATTACTGTGCTTTTCAGAATTGGATTGTGTATCCAGTAGTATAGAGTTTGGGCATCAGTAGGACAAGGATCCCCATTAAAATTATGTAACTGCTGAGGCCAAATGAATACTTGGACAAATGGGAGGGAGATCATAATTGGGGTGATTTCTTCTTGGAGGAGAATTATACCATCATCAGGGTATATGGATGTATTCATCCACCTCATGTCTTTCCTTACCATGTACCAGCGAGGGTGGCAGCAATGGAATTCATATGGCAACTATTGCTAAGGGATAATGAGCACTTTGCACCACATAAGAAGGGGACCTTAACCCCTAGACAATTTAGAATTTCTGATTTCACAATTGGTAAAGGTTCTATTGATGCAGTTAGCCAATGGTTAGAAGGGTGCATAATGGGGGTAGCTCCTTATAGATATATTCGCCCTGAAGGATTCATGGCAAGGGTAAGAAAATTGTACACTCCCACAATCCCCAATACCAATTTCCATTGTGAATGCATTGAGGAAGAGGCTACAAGGAACATTCTTGATGAAGATGACATCAAGACAAGAAGAACAAGGATTTAGGAGCTGCTAAACCTTGAAAGGTAGATCAAAAGAAATGGGTTATCTTTTGGGGGTCTCTACCCTGATCTCCCATATTTTGGCAAAATTTAGGCCTTGATCGACAATTATTATGTGCTTATTAAGAAACTTGAGACTGCGCTTAATAAAAAAGGTGCCCAAGGGCCAAATCATTTAGAGTCTGAATATGATAGCAGTAGTGATAGTGACTATGCCTATCCTACTAGATATGCTCAACCTCAGCAGGATGTTATTGAGATACCACAATTGCAGGGAGAAGAAGGCCATGTTGTTGATTTAACAGTGACTACACAACCTGATGATTTAGAAGGGCCTGCTACTAAGAGGAAAAAGTTTGAAATAGGCCAACCTTCAGTTGAAGTGCAAGAGAAGAAAAGGGACAAAGCAAGGGCCCTAGTACTACGGAATAGGTTATATGACCATAACCTGAGAAAATTAATTACGGAGGGCAAGAGACAACAACCTAGTTTAGAGGAGAAGGTTGAGTTGCCTCTTAAAGATTGTGTTGATGAAAGATTGATCCATCAACAAAAATTTTTAAGTGATGACAATTTTGTTAAAATTGAGGAGTTTAAAGATTTCCTAAGATGGTACAAGAAAGAGAAGATAAGAGCTCAATTAACAGTTGATGGAAAGGAGACAATAACAAATGAGGCCTTAGTGGCCGTGCAGTCTTATGATCCAGAGAGTGAGGATATCTCACCTGAGGAGGCCAGGAAAATGGTGTTAGACAGTGGCATACTATTGGCTGAGGGATGCGACTTAGCATCTACCTTCATTATTGACCAGATAAGAAAATAGCCTGATCTCAAGATGGCTAGTGAAGTGCAAATGGGGGATGTAATCAAAGGATTTGGGTATAGCCCAAAATCTCAAGCTTTTGCAATGTGGAGCCTATGCCCAAAGGACCAAAAGCCTCAACTGGTAAATATCCAAGAGAACATGGTAGGTAATCAAATGGTGTGGACAATGCAAACTACAGGGGATTTGGAAATATCCCAAATCATGACACACTGGGCTAACTTAAATGAGGACAAAACCAAAAAGTTGTTTGATAAGTGTAGCACATTGTTAGAAGAAACAAGTGCATTGGCCAAGGACCAGGAAATGTGCCATATCCAACTACACCAGAAAGATCAGGTGATTGAGAGGTTGATGAAGGAATTGGAGGAGAATCCTGAGGTAATGTATGTGCCTGCACCACCACAACCTTTAAAAATTGAGGATAAAGACAAATCAGAAGAAGTGGTTAAGGAAAAGGATGAGGGAGAAAAAAGAAATGAGATTGCCTTGAGAGAATTAAGAGGTATTATAAAACATAGAATTGAGGTCTTGAAAGATAAGACTTATGTTGTACTTAATGCCTATAATAAGTTTCCAGCTTTGCATACAAAGGTGATGGGGTTTGTTACTATTTTGAACCCCTATTTCACTATGTGGTCTACCAGGGTACAATCATTTGAGAAGCTAGCATCTTTGCAAACCTTTTGATCATATTTGCTAGAGATAGTGACAGAATTTGAAGTTGAGATCAAAAGGGTCAACATTTCTCTCTCATTATTTAAGGGCAAATTGAATCAAATAGAGGTTAAATTAAGCATTTTTTTGGCTAATTTTAATAGAGTTGTTCCTTCCTTAAGGGGAGAAGATGATCAGGTAAAAGCCTTAGATGCCTGGAGGAATGAATTCGACAGCAAAATGCCTAGTGATGAGGCATTCATTGTGGGAGCAGATGTGGATATAGAAGGATTCAATAAGATATTGGATGAATCTTTCAAGGCAAAAAATGACATCAACAAGTATCTACTAGATGTTATGAACATCACTGCTGCTAGATGGGATAGGAAAAAGGCACGAGTACAAAGTACTCAAGACTTCAAATGGCCAATACATGATGAAGTGGCAGCATGGGAATTGATCACCAGACCAAAGAGAAAGAAGCTAGTAGTTGAGGAAGAGGTCTTGGACGATGAGTAAAGGTGAACACTTGGTGCCTCATTATTGAAGATAAAGAAGATAGTTATTACAAGAGAAAAGTGTAGGTGAGTATGCAAGCACGGTCATCTAGACTTGACATAAATACTACTACCTACCATGTTTACTATCAGAATGAAGTCACCAAATCAGGTGAAGAACAAATAATATCTGATTTCATCTTTTGACTTGGTCGTTTTACCGCCTTCTCTCTCTCTCTTTTTGTCTTTTATATAGTTTTAGGGTTAGGTTTTCTATGACCATCTGAAGCTTGTTGCATCCTCAAAGAAAAGGATTCCAAGATGGTCAAGTACCTATATATAGCAAAAAATGTTGTAATTGTAAAAAAACAAGGGTAGGAATGAAATATATTATAAGATTAGACTTTCTAAATTAGTGCCGGTGTTTTTTCAAGCTTCAAAGCTTCTTCATGTACGAAAGAAAGATCATATTAATAAAATATGGTGCAATTTTACTCTTCTCTATTGTTGTCTCTTTATTTACCGTGTATTTTTTTTTATGCTTAATCTTGCAAGGCAGTCTGAAGCATCTTGGTTACAAGGTAACTATTTAATTGCTTACAAGTTTCTTTCATGCAAAGAACTAAGTTTTGTGGGTAATTTCAGGGAGCATAACAGTATTTAAAGATTTGATACAGTGTTTTAGAGGTAACTAGATAATTTGTAAGGTAGTTTATCTAAATTGCATGTATGTTGTAAGGCAGCATATAGTATTTTGTTTCTGTGAGACTTGAGCTTATTGAATCTATAACCCAGGAGATAGGCACTAATCTAGGTTTTGGTCTAATAATCCATCATCATCCAAACTTTCAAAACTCTCAAGATTATTTTAATCAAAACCATTATGTTACTAAGAACTAATGAAATGAACTTAGTAAGGACTCATGTCAGTAGGACATTGTCCATTTTAGTGATTCCTTAGAGAGTGAATCAATTAGGTTATCCCTCCTTAAAAGGAAGAAGGATGAAAGTCCTTATATCACTGGTCTCTACTATATTTACAATCATGGTTTGTATGGTTAAGTTTTACATTTGGTTATGCTTGGTCATTTGAAAAGTATTTCATAAGTTGGTTTAAAAAAGAGACATAGAAAATCAGTGTCCACATTATTTCTTACTGTGTAATCAGCAATCATAAAAAGGTAAAACCTGCCTGAGTATGTGTGGAGCTCAAAAATGAAGAAGGATCTTATCCAATCCTTAGCAATTAGGCATTTCTTGTTTCTGAATCAATATTAGAAGGCATAGTTTTCAAAGTAGTCATTTCAAGCACTGTGGTTCATACAAGAAAAATCCCTAACAAAGGCCATGGAAATTTGATAGGCAAGCCATGGATGATGGAACCATGAATGCATACTCATTCTAGAAATATGGGGTCACTTTCAAAATTTAGTCCTTGATAGAAGAAGGAGAGATGAAGACATCAAGTCCAAGTGTGATCATGGTTGGTGAGAAGGAGTTATTGAAGACCCTAGAAGAAGGAGAAGGAGTTGAGTTTTCTTTAGTATTAAAGCCAAAAGATGAAGTTATTGTCAAGAAATCAGAGATACCAAATAAGGTAAAAGAAATACTTGAAGTGTATAAGGATATTGTGAATGATGGCCAGCCCACTCCCCTACCTCCTAAGAGACTTGTTAGCCACAATATTGAATTCATACTAGGAGCTACCTAACCCAACAAATCTGCCTATAATATGACCCCTCAGCAAAACTAGGAGATATCCAAGCAAATCAGAGAGTTATTAGACCAAGGCCTAATTAGAAAAAGCATAAGCCCATGTGTAGTCCCTATTGTTTTAGCACTGAAGAAAGGGGGATATTAGAGACTTTTTATTGATTCTAGAGCCATTAATAGAATCATCATTAGGTATAGCTTCCAAATAACCAGAATTGAAGACCTAATGGATTGTTTAGGGGGGCAAAGTACTTCAGCAAAATTGACCTTAAGAGTGGCTACCACCGAATCAGAATTAATGAAGGAGATGAATGGAAGACAACCTTCAAAAATATAGAAGGTTTGTATGAATGGATTGTAATGCCTTTTGGTTTGTCTAATACTAACTCAACTTCTATGAGGTTGATCAATGAGGCATTGGTAGAATGCATTGGTAAGTTTGTTTTTGTCTACCTAGATGACAATTCAGTTTTCAGTAGAACTAAGGAGGAGCATATTAGGCATTTGAAAATTGTTTCCAAGAAATTAGATGACGAAAAGCTAATGATCAATTTGGAGAAGTGTGACTTCATGAAGTAGGATCTTGTATATCTCGATTTTGTTTTTTTACAAGGTAACCTCAAAATGGACCAAGGAAAGGTGGATGCCATTCTAAGTTGGCCTACTCCCAAGGCTGCAACTGAGGTGAGAAGTTTTCATGGTTTAGATTAGTATTACAAAAAGTTCATTAGACATTTCAGTGGGATTTGTGCACCTATGTTAGACACCATTAGAGGTGGGATGAAGATAAAGTTTCAATGGACACCACAAGCTGACAAAGGGTTTGAGACACTCAAGGAGAAGATAGCAGAGTTGCCTACTCTAGTTCTTCCAAGCTTTGATAAGAATTTTATAGTAGAATGTGATGCAAGTAATGTGGCCATTGGGGTTGTCATAAGCAAAGAAGGAAGACCGGTAGCTTTCCATAGTGAGAAGCTAAATGATGCAAAGAAGAAGTACTCTTCTTATGACTTAGAGTTGTATGCTCTAGTCCAAGCACTCAAGAAGTGGATGCACTACTTTCTCCCAAAGGAGTTCATATTATATACTAATAACCAAGCTCCCAGCTTCCTTAACTCTCAAGACAAACTTAGCAGCAAGCACATGAAGTGGGTGGAGTATCTACAAGCCTAAACTTTCAATATCAAGCATAAAAAGGGAGTACATAATAAGGTTGATAATGCATTGAGAAGAAGGCTTCTCATAGTCCAAGAAGTTCAGCTACAAACCATAGGTATCAATAGCTTCAAATACCTATATGTTGAAGATGAAGATTTTGCCCAAAATTACAAGGTATGCAAAGCATTTAAAAACAACTTTCATGGTGAGTTTTTTTAATATACTTTGTAGAATGATTTATTGTTTAAAGGAGGTCACCTTTGTGTTCCTAAAGGGTCTATGAGAGAGAATTTTACTCAAGAAAAACATAATGGAGCACTTAGTGGTCATTTTGGAGTCAGTAAGACTCAAGAGCTAGTCACAAGGTTCTATTTTTGGCCTAGAATGAATAAAGATGTTAGATAGTATGTTGAGAGTTGTGTAGTGTGTCAAAAAGAAAAGGGCACATCATCCAATGCAGGTCTTTACCAGCCACTTCAACTCCCAACCAGACCATGGGAATGCATAAGCATGGATTTTGTAGTTGGTTAGCCAAGAACAAGGTAGGGGTATGACAATATTTATGTTGTTGTGGACAGATTTAGCAAGTTGGCTCATTTCATACCTTGCAAGACTATTCATGATGCTTGTAACATTGTTCAATTGTTTTTTAGTGGAGTGGTGAAGATCCATGGACTCTGACTTAGTATTGTTTCATACAGGAACACCAAATTCATGAGTCATTATTGGAAGACCTCATGGCAAAAGTTGGGCACTAACTTGTCTTTTGGATCTACCTATCATCCACAGACAGATGGCCAAACAGAGGTAGTCAATTGGAGTCTTGGTAACCTATTGAGATTCCTCACAAAGGATTATGGTCAAGCATGGGACCAACTCATTGGACAAGAAGAATATGCATACAATGATACAGTGAATAGGTCAACTAGTAAGAGTCCTTTTGAAATTGTTTATGGCTTTCACCCAAAAGGGATTTTTAAACTTAGAGAATTTAAGGAAGGAATGCATGGTAGTGGATATGCTGAGGAATCTTCTCATTTAATGAGAGAAGTCCATGAAAATGTGAGAAAGAACTTGATTGAAAATGTTGAAAAGGTAAGGCAAAAGGTGGATGCAACAAAGAGGGATGTTCAGTTTTAGATTGGAGACTTTGTGATGGTACACTTGAAAAAACATAGGCTGCAAGAAGATGTTCCTCACAAGCTATAGATGAAGAGGCTAGGTCCATGTAAGATACTTGCAAAGTATGGAAACAATGCATACAAGGTGGAGCTTCCTGAACATAATTGGTTGTCATCGGTTTTCAACATTGCAAATTTGATAGCATACAAAGGACCAATTCAAGATGACGAACAAAACCTTCAAGAGGTAATACAAGAGGTAACCAATCTAAAATTAACCCCTACTCCATCTATGATAGCTGAAAAGATACTAGACTCAAGGGTCTACAAGAAGACTAGGAACAAAGACTATATGGAGCACCTTGTCAAATGGCATGGCAAAGAAGATTTTGATGCTACGTGGATCAAAGAAATAGACTTCAAGAGGTTGGGCATTGATCCAAACATGGTTAACCCAAGGATGGATTAACCTTTCTTTTGTCTTGGGGAGTATGGTGCAGGAGCACACCTAATTCAAACCCCAAGCTCCTTATTTGTGGCATGTACTGACTCTAGCCAAGTAAGGAGAGTTTGTGTGGACCTTAGATGGTCATTTTTTTTATTTCCCTAAGATGGATATGACTAGGTAAATCCATGTCTAGACAGGTTTCTTAGTTGGTTTCCTTTAGTTGTGTGTGTGTGTGAGGTAGTTGGTAAGCCTCTGGAAATCCAAACAAGGCATCAGGAACCTTGGATAAGCTTCTTGGTATCACTGGCACTCAGCCTAATACCACTGGCACTCAGCCTACACTAGTGCCTAGAAACTCGGCCTACATTTCCTAGCAACTTGGCTTACACTACCTAGCATCTCAGCCTACATTGCCTAGAAACTCGGCCTACACTGCCTAGTAGGTTGTCCTACATTGCCTAGCAGCTCGGCCTACACTGCATAGCAGTTCCGCCTGCATTGCCTAGAAACTCGGCCTACACTGCCTAGCAGCTTGACCTACACTACCTAGCAGCTTAGCCTACACTGCCTAGCAACTTGGCCTACATTTGTGCCTAGTAGCTTGGCCTACATTAGTGCCTAGCAGCTCTACCAACACTGGAGCTCGGTTTTCTTTATTGTTGCTCGAGAATATTTAGTCGTAATGGTTTGTGAATAGAGGAACTTGTCTTTTATGGATAGTATTGTTAGTGTAAATGGTTCCTAAAGAGATTCTTGCAAATGAGTGGACCATTAGGGTTGTTTCCTATGAGATGATGGTTATTAATAACATCCCAAGCCTTCATTTTAGAGATCTAGAGAGTAGAGATTGAAGAAGAGGAGAAGCTATAGGGAAATTACAGATTTTTAGATTATTGTACTATTTTTTTTTGTTTCCAATAATGAGAAGTTTGCAAACTGTGTGTTTAGTGGATATCAAGTTTCTTTGTGGTTCCTTTTGCATGCAAGTAGATTAGTTACTTTGGTTTACATTTTTCAAGTTATTAGTTCTTCACCCGTTCTAGGTTGTAAATAGTAATGGCCCCTCGAGATTCCTAAATCCATGGTGAGAATCATGTTTTGGAATGGAACTCAAGAGGATCCCTTGTACATATTTTCCTTTTTGTTTTATTTAGGATAAGGAACAACAAAGAGTCTGGAGATCTTACCCTAGGCAAGCTTGGTAATAGTTCAGCTAGGGAAGAAAATGAAAGCAATGTTCAGAAAACATTGAATAAGTGAGCAGAATGAATCTATTTGTGTAGGTTCAACAAGAAGGAGATTAAAATAATTTCTATGGGGGACTTAGTCATGAAGAAGAGGTAAAGTTGAGAGTGACTTACCTCAGTTTAGGGTTGTGAACACTCTAAGAGATCTAGGAGAAAGATCTTAGAACAGAGCCAAGTTGGTTTTGTAGCAGCAACAAGACTCCCATCCACATCAGGAAAAAACCAAAGTTTTGAGGAAGTTAATAGTAGACAATATTGTACATGAATGTGATATTAAGGAAACATTCACAGAGGAAGAGTTGATGAAAGTTAAGAAGTTAGCAGAGGGATTTTCTTGATTGGCAAGTTCTACTACTACAACACTTACACCTCCTGAAGTAGTGATGGTAGACAGTCCACCTCCTACAGTTATTGATGTAACCTCCCCTCCACCACAACAAACCTCGCAAGAAGAAAATATTACTCCTAGACTAAGTACTAGATACAAAAGACAAATTTCACCACCTAAAGAACAAAACACTATGAGAGAAGAAAAGAAACTTGAAAGTGACAAGCATATATGGAAACCTAACTTGAATATGATTTAGAAGAGAGCTATAGAGAAAGGGAAGTTAGTTTCTATTAACAAATACTATGACAGGCATGAGGAAACTGATAAACTTTTGATTGAGGATGTTGTAGTTAATCATTTACTTGTTTTCAAAAAGAATCTATTAGAGATAGAAGGAATCATACCTGAAGAGTTATATGGTAGATTGGAGACTAGGAAACAAATAGCATAGATTGAGGATGAAACTATCATAAATCAAGAAATTTATAATATGTTGCTTGTAGTTTCTATGCCAGAAAGAGACACAATATTTAAAGAATTTAAACCTGTATTGAGAGCTAATACTAGAATAGTGAAGGTTATGGAAAGAAAATATGATGAAGTTACTTAAGAGAATCAGAAAGCACTAGACCATATATTAATGCACACTATTCTTGAGAAGACACCACTTCCTACAACTACTTTGCCTACACCCTTAGGAATGAGAGAGAGTTTGAAGACAACTGAGGCAAATGTTGAGAAGAGCAAAGTAGATATGCAACCAAATTTCTATGTTTCTGGTGTGCCTCTGACTCTTGACACTTCACTTGATGAGAAGGACCCATTTGAATAAAATAATGACAATATAGAGACTGCGGAAGAAGGAAAGAAATAATTGGATCAGAAAGAAGAAACAAAAAATGTTGAAGTCAAGAAGGAAGTTGGTAGATCTCCTGCCTTATTGTTGGAAAGCAAAGACAAATTTATTGATATGGATTTTCATTGCATGGATGAGGATGATTTGGTAAAATTAGCCTTTGCTACACTTACTAAAGCAAAGGAGAATCTGAAATGAAACATGACAAGAAGACCAAAGTGATGTCTAGAGAAATTGATTCTGTGAACAAATTTCTCCTAGTACGTATTTTTTTTTAGAATACAGATGATGTAGAGAACCTAAATTTAGCACTTGATGCATTTGATGGACAGTATGAGAACTTGATGAAGATTGCAGAAGGAGAGGAAAAAAAGAATTACTCATAGAAGAATCTATTTGAAGTTTTCCAATCTATCTCATGGGACTTAGGCATTCTGAGAACTAGTACAACAAATGCAAAGAGTTGTGTTGCACATGATAGGAAAATATTCAATTATTGCATAAACCCTATCAGACATATTCAAAATGTTGAAGACATTATTGCTGAGGATAGGCCAACCTTGAACAACATGATAGACAATTGTGAGACCTCTTCAGAATCTGTAATGGAATTGGACAAGGAAATAACAATAATTTGTGCTAAATTGAATGTATTGGATATTGAGAAAGGGAGAGTTTTGACAAGGTTTGGTTTTCTGAAGAGTTTAATCACTCCTAATCTATCAACCATTGAAGCCCACTTATCATACATTGAGAAAAATGCAAAATCACTGGCTAACTCTATGCCAACAGAGTTGAAAGAAGAATAGAACATAATTTTCATTAAATGGACTAATTCATGTTAGTCAACTATTTCTTTAGTCATGGAGTACAAAAGTGAAGTTCTTGAAAGATTCCTTTCAAGATATTCTAAAATTGGTAAGCAAGCACTAGTTTTATTACTTTTTATGCACCTTTTTCATTGTTGTCAAAGGGGGAGAAGAGAGAAGAGAAAAAATGAATAGAATAAAAGAGAGAAGATAACAATTAATAGAGGAGAAGAGGAGAAGATAATGTATAAGGGAGAAAATAAAAACAAAATAGAGATAGAAGGAGAGACAATTTTTGTTTTGTTGGAACACTTAGTCATTTTTTTGTTAAGTGTTGCCATCAATGGAAAAGGGAGAGATTGTTGGAAAGTGATCCATTTTGTATGATGTGATTCAATTTTTGGTTTTCATTTATGGAAACACATCTAGCATACTGATCAATTCATTTAAAGTTAAGTTTTGGTGACTTTGAAATCAGCTAAGTACAAAAGTAGAAATACAGAGGTATTTTGAGTATCAAAGATTGAGATCGATGAGTTATGACAAGCGATATTAGAAGAAGATAGTATGGGGTATGTGTGACCTCCACATAAGATTGATTTTTTTTTTGGTGATGTTTACACTAAGTTAGAGAGATTTGAAGAAAAACTGATAGCAACAAAACAATGATACAAAGTAGCTAGATAGAAGTGATCATTCATTGAGTATGACATGGAATCCTGACAATCGAAGTTTGATTATAACTATTGATAACTTATATTTTGATTATGTAAGAGAGCCGACTATGAATTTGATATTTTCTTTATTAAATGCATTTTGTATTGATATCCGACCATGTAATATTTGTATTTGAGAGCTGACTTGGTAAAGAAAAAAGATATATGTGTAAGATCTTTTTGTTGAGTGAAGAGAGAGTTGTGAAAATATAGTTGTGGATGTAATATGTGAATGGTAGAGTAGGGGATGAAAAAGATCATTGAAGAAATAAGGCTGGAACTATCTAAGCATTAGAGATGCTTGTTTTGTTCATTACTGAGAATATTTTGTAACTGAAGTATATTGTAAGAGTTGTATTCTCAGTTGACCCCTAAAAGGGTGTTGTATACCTTTAACATGGTTTTTATTCCTCTAACAAGGAATTGTACTATGTAATATTCAGCTCCTAATAGGGCTAGGTCTCCTAACAGAGACACTCTACTTTAGTGCAGGCTTATGGGTACCATCCCCACCGGGTTTTACCTTGGATAGGATTTCCTCGACAACAAATAATGGTGTTATGAGTATTGTGTTATTTTCTTATGTTCTTTTCATTTCTTCAAGCATATAGATTATTTATAATTGGTTGAAAAGTTTTATTAAAATGTTGTAATACTGATTCACCCACCTCTCAATATTACTTGATCCTAACAGATCAAGATTGAAGGTACTCCTATGTACAGATTAGCTAACAAACTCAGACATGTCAAGGATAATATCAGGAGTTGGAACAAAGATTCTTTTGACTAGATTGTTTCCTCTAAGGCTGAATTGTTTTTGGAATTAAATGATATTCATGACTCTATTCAAAAACATGGATATAAGAGTGTTCCAAAGGAGAAAGAGAGTGAATTCTTGATAAAATATCATGATATAGTTCATAAAGAAGAAACTTTCTGGAAACAAAGAGCTAGAAATTTTTGGCTAAAAGAAGGGGACAGAAACTCTAAAAAATTTCACATGACAGCCATTAAGCACAAAGTAGAAAATATAATTTATAAAATAAAGGTGAATTATAAAGTTGTGGAGAAGGATGAGGATATCTCTAAGGAGGCTAAGGATTTTTTCTCTCGTCTGCTTACTCAGGACACATTGCTGGATCAGAATAATGAACAGGAAAGTTGTTAGAAATAGTCCCAAGAGATAAGTGAGAGGAGGGGGGGGGGGGGGGGAATNAATCAATTATTTACTAGTTTTAATTCTTTTCTCCAATTAAGTACATAATAACATAAGCATAAATACAAAAAGATAACATAGAATAGAACATCACAATTTTGGTTACGGGGAAACTAAAATAGGTAAAAACCTAGGTGGGAATTAGCACCCAAAAAGAAATGTACTAGAGTATAATGATCCCTCTTAGAAGAGCTTGCAACCCTATTTGGATTTGATATTTAAAATGCAATAAGTATAGTGACCTAGTTAGGGTCAGACCCTATTAGGAGTCTTTTACAAATAACCCTATTAGGGGTGAGGACAGACTTTCCAATAGCACACTGCTAAAATGATGAAGGCTACAACCTTCTACAAAATAGATATACACTATAATTTATAATTGAACTATTTAAATAGACCCCATGTCTTGATTAGCTCTAGTGAATTGTATGCAATCTCTACTTCTTCACATAGATATTTAACATATGAATGAAATAGCTTTACTATCCCAAAACAACCATCATTCTTCTTTGTTCCTTTTTCTGTCACTTTTCTTCTCATTCACACTAAGTGATCACAAATGAACTGCTATATATATCTTCTTCAAAGGATATGATCATGTTGGCTGTAGGAATCCCTTCAATAATTTTCTTGTCGGCTAACCTAATCACGCAACATAATTAGAACCACGCAACTCAAAATGAATAGATACATCTCTTCACATAGTTGGATCTCCTAAAATTACCCAAATGTCACACTTCAGATGAAACACATTTAGCGCCTTTGGTTAATCATCTTTGAATGATAACTAAACATTAATCTAGACACGCATATCCCATAGATAGGCACAATTGAAGAATCAGTAAGATTACTATCGGCTTTCTAAAAATAATCCTTTAAAACTGTGGCTGGTAAATAGATCAACATAACTCAACTGTAGCTGAACTTATGAATCTGTGTGTATGAACATGGTATAATAACTATGTCATAAACATAAAAACAAGCACGCAAGGCTCCAACATATCCATACTGAAAAGTGAATACAATACACTATTGTATACTATATGTTGTCATCAATGACAAACATACAGTCAACTATTTTCTCAAAAGAAAACCTCCAACAATCTCCCCCTTTGACATTGATGGCAACATATGATATTAAAAACACCATCAATCCAAAAGTGTCTTCTTTATTTTTACAATCTTCTCAATATCCTCATCAAAGGTTCCTCTTAACTGTTGCATCTCCTTTGACTGTGTTTTTATTTTCATGACTATATACTCCCCCAGAGTATATGCTTCCCCTTACTATATACTCCCCCTTTGACATCAATGGAAAATGATTCCAAATACAAATAAGCACAGGTACTACTCTAGAAGTAGAGTAGTCAACCACTCATCAGTCACCAAGGAGTGATGCATGTTCTGTGAGTTCTAATTAGACTCAAGAAAGGGAATTACTCCCAACTTCTTCCTGAGATACTCAAAAGTATATTTTGATAAAGGTTTCGTTAATATGTCTACCAACTGATCTTTGGTACTCACATAATCCAACTTCACTTCTCTTTCTACAACTTTTTCTCTTAGAAAATAATATTTTATTTCTATGTGTTTTGTCTTTGTGTGCATCACATTGTTCTTTGACATATTAATAGTACTAGTGTTTTCACAATGAATGCTAATAGGATAATTAATCTAAATTCCAAAGTCTTTAATCATCTCTTTGATCCAAAACATTGTTGAAAAATTCAATGCGGCTGCTACATACTCAACTTCTACTATTGACTGGGAAATACAATTCTTCTTCTTGCTTGTCCAAGTAACTGTTGCACGAATTTTTCCATTCTGTGCAATTGGCCTGGTTTGCCCTATCTTGCTTCTTCTGTCTTGTTTTCCAGGCTTCATGTCTTCACTTGGCCCTTAAATCCCTAAAACCCTAAGTCCTTCATGTTTAAACGAGGTAATAAAAGCCCTAGACCCTTGGCTCTTATGTTTCACAGTTACTTTTTCAAGTCACTAAGAGCATGTGCTTATTTCTCAGTCGCGTTATCGCTTTGCCTTGATCGAATATTCATTTTCTTCCTCTGACTCTGCGTTTCCCCTTGTCGTGTGGTCTCGTGATAGAATGGAATATTCCCTTTATGTCTCCTGACTTAGCGTTTGTTCTTTGGTCGCGAGGTCGCCTGATACATGTTACAAGTCACATGAAGCAGGGGCCCACCTCAGTCACTTGATCGCATGAAGAACTCAGCAGTTAGTGAAACATCTTTCGACTTTGCGGTTTCCCTTGGTCACAATGTCGCCAGATTCAGTCACAGCTAACAGTCTAAGGAAACAGTCAGTCGCGTAGTCTCTAGATCATACAGCCATTAAGGCTTACCTGTCCAGACTTCGTGACTAGCTGTTTGTGGTCCCCAGTCGCCTTGTCACCAGAGCAGAATGATGACTCAGCGTCCCAGTGTGCAGAAAAGTAACCAATGGCTATGTGACAGATGGTATATGACGTGTGGATGCGGGCCCTCAGTCGGGTAATCGCTAGACAGAGGAAATGGATCACGCGACTTGGAGACTAAGTGTTTCTTTTCCTTCAGTCGCGGGATCGCAAAACAATTTAAGGGCATAGTCTTTTATTCAGCGGTTAAGTGACAGCCGTCCGATGCAAAGCTCAGAAGATCCAATGGTGGTCGCGTATTCTGGTGATCAAAGTGCCCTATGAGAAAAGTACTCCTGACTTAGTGATAAAGGGTAGTCAGGATGTCGCTAGAAAGGTTAAGGTACACATGCTGACTGTTAAGATAAGTCAAAGGGCTCGGTGCTTGGTTCTCCTGACTTGGCAACTGTGTGGTCGCATAGTCTTGAAATGAAAAGATAACATCTGGCGACTGGGCAACAACCATGGTGGTCAAGGCAGAGCAGTTAGGCGCAAGGTGGCTAGAAGAATGGTGAGTTAAGGGATTCTCCTCGCGACTTTGATTTTACACAGTCGGGATGTCGCCAAAGGTAACTCAGGTTGGCCAGGGGTTAAGAAAAGCACAGTGTCACTGGGTCATGAGATATAACAATGGTTAATTTCTGAGTTCTGTGACTTAGAGACTAGCCATTATCGCGGGGTCGCTTGATTTGAATTTGAAAAAAATGGCGGCAAAGTTTACACTGTGCATCACTTAGTCACCGAGCAATGAGATGAAAGAAGGAATAGCTCATGGGTCTACGACGAGCTACATAAAAGGGGTCATCGCTTAATCACTGAGAAAAAGGTGAATACAAAGAATGGCTTGCGATTGTGTGATTGATGAAAAAGGTGTCGTCGCATACTCGCACGGAAGGTAAAACAAAGTGAAGGCTGTTCGCGAGTGGGCGATCACAGAAAATTTAATGAATAAGGAGCTCGTCACTTAGTCACCCAGAATCCAAAAGAAAGAGAGCATAGCCCGCGACTGTACGACGATGATTTAGAAGAGGTCGTCAGAGCTCAAGGTGTTTTGCTCAGTTGCATAGGGATTTCCAGAATTAATCAGAGGGTTTCTAGTCATAAGAAATCGTACACAGAGCAGTCTTTCATTGAAAAGGAGGAGATTTAGTGTGTTGCAGAGCAGGGCAAAATTATGACTAAGTTTCTAGAAGTGCCAGGAGGAAGGAAAAGAAGTCCTGGGAGATGATAAGATGAACACTTGGCTATGCACTGTTCACAGACAAGAGGGACAGTTATTACAGAAAAATATAGGTGAACAGGTGTGCACAGCTTTCAGAGTGAACATAAATGCTACTATCCACCGTCTACCAAATCTGATTTCCAATTGCCAGATCGAGAGAAGAACAGGAAAATATCTGTGAATATCTATTTGACTCGGTCATTCTCCACCGCCTCTTCTCTCTCTTTTCCTCTCTCCTGTGATTTTAGGGTTAGGTTTTTCCATGACCATCCGAAGCTTGTTGCATCCTAAGGGATTCCAAGATGGTCATAGCCCTATT
>MU223675.1:919389-931249 GCA_018584345.1 Thuja plicata | reverse complement strand
TATGTGTCTTGATTGTTGATGGATTAACTGTGGATGATTTTATTCCTCTTAATCAGTCCTTTCATAGCATCTACTTGCAGAAGAGTATGTCTGCTTGCAGGTTGTAACTAGTGTTTTATTGTTTAAAACTATTAACTGTGAAGAAGTCTTTCCTTTTAACTGGTTTACTCATGACCTTGTTATGAAATATTTATGCATGCCTATACAAGGGACTTGTGTTCTACTTACAATTCAGAGTTAGTTGACCCAAGGGTTTATCCTGTGTGTGTTATGTTTTCATGCCATTTTTGGTGCATCACCTAGTAGGTAGTTTTCTTTCAGTCATTTCCCTTTCAAAGCAATCCTTCTATCCCTTTCCCTCAAAAGTTTTACTTTTCTATTTAAGAAGAAAATTAAGGTGATTATCCAAGAGGAACCAGCCTAGAATCTGGGGGTTTCATCTCAGTTAGCATAGGTCCCACAACCTGGAGATGATTCCCTTGTTATACTGGATTATGAAGACCAAGAGAGCTTGAGATCAGAGGCGCAAATTCAGTGTATAACAGTAACCAACCTGTCTCCAAGAAATATTGCTCCTCCTAACCTGTACTCTTTCTATCATCAACACAACCTGCCCAACTTGCATCTCTGTAGACATGAAGTTCTACATTTTCTGAATTAGGACACCATAAACCATAGTCTATAGTTCCCTTTAAATATCTGAATATTCTTTTTTATTTCCATTAAGTGATTCTATTTCTGTTCAGTTGCAAGTATCCCAATAATTCCAACTACATTAGAAATATCTAGTCTAGATTGAGTGAGATATATGATATTTCCAATCATGGACTTGTAAAGTGTTTTGTCAACTGTTGTGGAGTCATCATTTTTAGAAAGCTTGCTTCCTGTTATCATATGGGTGCTTACTGACTTGCAATCTTCCATTTTGAATGTCTTTAATATATCCTTCACATATTTAGACTGATCTATGAATATACCTTTGTCTGTCTGCTTTACATTTAATCCTAAAAAGTATTTTATAGGTCCAATCATGCTCATTTCAAATTCGCTCTGCATCTGTTTGGCAAATTTTGCACTAAGCTTGTCATTACCTCCAAAAATATTGTCATCAACAAAGATAGCAACTAGTAATAGTCATTTAGGTGTCTCTCTTATGAATAAGTTGCAATATGATGGTCCCTTTTTTAATACAATCTTCATTAAGTAGCCATCAAGTCTCTCATACCATGATCTTGGGGCCTGTTTAAGTCCATAGAGGGCTTTCTTTAGTCTGCACACCATGTTTGGTTTGTCTGATAATTTAAATCCTTCAGGCTACTGTATGTAGACTTAACATTCATCTGATATACTATAATTTTTTTGAATGTTGCACAAGCTAAAAACAACTTAATATCTTCAAGTCTACTCACAGGGGAAAATGTATCAAAGTATTCAATTCCTTCTCTTTGAGAATATCCTTTACATACCAATCTTGCTTTTTTTCTTATCATTGTACCATCTCCACTCATTTTCTTTCTGAATATCCACTTAGTTCCAATCACATTTTTGTCACAAGGTCTAGGGACCAATTCCCATGTGTCATTCTTAATTATCTGATCTAATTCTTCTCGCATTGCCATTTTCCAATCTAAATAATTACACACATCTTCAAAATGTAAGGGTTCAATCTATAAAAGTAAACATACCTCTTCATCAATGGTTCAACCTTTTTCTCTAGATCTTGTCAAAACTTTACTGCTCTAATCTCCAATGATATGTTCTTTTTAATGGTATCTAGATGTGTATTTTGAAATTTTAGGTGTGACACTCTCATTTGTTATCTATGATTTTTCTTCACTTGGTTTAGGGTTATTGCATGATACACCAATAAAATCAAAAATTTCTTCAATAATTGTATCTTTATTGATAGGTCTAGGTTCATCTTCAATCATAGGTTCATAATCATAATGTCTCTCTTCAATCATGAACTTCTCATCAATTTTCACATGTGCACTTTCAATGTTTTTCTTCAACCTTAAATTAAATCATCTATAAGATTTTCTCTTAGTAGAGTAGCCAAGAAAATTACCTTCATCACTTCTAGCGTCAAACTTACCATGGTATGTGCAGGATCATGGTATGCCAAAGTAGGCCCTTAAGTGGCAATAAAAATTCAAAAAATCAGGGTTAGGAAAGTTGATGTAAAAATTTGAACAAGTTATCAATCTTATATAAAAAATGTGTAAGAAGAGAATTTGTATAAAATTGAATCTAGTTTCTAAGATACTAGCCCTTTTACAAAACAAAAATATTCTATATGGTAAAATTTCAAATTTCAATGCAATAGTATGAAAATTTTAGGAAAAAGATAAGAAGTAGGTGTATGTCTGACCACTGCCTTAAACACAATAAAATGATAACAATTTTTTACAAGATTCTAGTTATAAGTAGTAGAATAATGTACAGATGTGATGCATATTTTTTTGTAATTTTTTACAATTAAATAATTAATTATGATTTTTCTACTACAACTTTTCCAAAATATAAATAACCCCGTGTCTAACCACCTTAAGTTAGTCTAAACTTCATCAAATTGGAAATTTTTTATTTTTTTATTGTAGTAGGAAAAGCATGATATGTGACTCAAGTTTTAGATTTTAGAAATGCTATACTGTTTGAAAGCTATAGCTATTTTGAAATCATTCTATCAATCGGGACTAAAAAGATAAGAAGTAGTTGTATGTCTGACCACCTTAAGCACAATTAAATGATAATATTTTTTTACAAGATTCTAGATATAAGTAGTAGACTCGTGTCCAAATGTGATGCATATTTTTTTATAATTTTTTTCAAAGTAAATAATTAATTATGATTTTTGTACTACAACTTTTCCACAATATAAAAAATCTCGTGCCTGACCACCTTAAGTTAGTCTAAACTTCATCAAATTGAAAACTTTTTCTTTTTTTATTGTAGTATGTGAAGCATAGAATGTGACTATTGTTTCAAATTTCAAAAATATTATTATGTTTGAAACCTATAGCTATTTTACAATCATTTTACCAACCATGAATTCTTTTTCACATCGCCACTTTTTGGCATACCATGATCTTGGACATACCCACCAACAACATCATCTATGTTCATGTAGCACTTGATTCCAAAGATTCTAAAGTATTTTACTGTAGGTACATTACCAAACCAAAGTTCATAAGGTGTTTTGTCTCCACCTGACCTTAGTTGAATTCTGTTGATAGTATAGACTGATGTATTGACTTCTTCTCTCCAATAGGTGTGCACAACTTATCCTTCAATCATTATAGTGCATGTTGTGTCAAGTATTATCCTATTTCTTCTTTCTGCAATTCTATTTTTTTAAGGGGTTATGGGTGCACTTGGTTGTCTTTTGATCCCATGTTCTTTGCAGTACTCAAGAAACTTGTCAGAGGTGAATTATCCCCCTATATTTTGAACTTCTCAATAGATTCAAATTTATCTTTCAAGAACACAACACACATCATTATAGAGAAATCATCAACAAAAAAAATGAAATAATTTTCACCATAGTATGATCTTGTTTGAGTAGGTCCACATAAGTCTTTATGCACTAGATCTAATTTGTTCTCGTCAGAGTTCTATTTTCTTCTGAATGAGTTCCTCACATGCTTTCCCATCACATATTCCCTGCATATAGTATCAATTGGTCTAGCAATGCTAGGAAGGTCTCCTACTGCCTTTACATTTCTTATCTTTACTATGTTGTCAAAATTGATATGACAAAGTCTTTTGTAACATAACCAATTGTCATCCATTTTTGTAACAAAACAACTTACTTCGGAGTTGAGCTGAAAAACATTACCTTTGGTGTTTTCACCTGATGCTATCATGTCTCCTACTTTGTTGTTAATAATGCACTTGTTTTTTTTGAATTCCAACTGATATCCTTTATCGAGCAGCTGTCCAACACTTAGTAAGTTATGATGTAAACCATCAACATACAGAACATCATTTGTCTTGTTCTTTCCATCTAAGGTGACGGATCCTCTGCCTATGATAGGTTTGGGAGTGTTATCCCCAAATCTAACCATGCCACCTTTGTACTTATCTAGGTCTAAAAATCTATGTTTGTCTCCTATCATGTGATGTGAACACCTGTTGTCTATGATCCAGTCTATTGTGATGTTTTCTTGTGAAACAAAAGCCAATTCTTGTGCATTATTTTCATCTTCAATTTCTATTTCATCAATCATTTTTCCAATATCTTTAATTGCAAAAAATCCAATTTCATATTCTCCTAAATCGTCATCAGTCACACCATCTTCATCATAATAGCATTCCTTAGTATATTTGGGCTTGTAATCTAATCTAAACTTCTTGACTCTTGTAGGACACTTGGATGCAAAATGGCCAACTTTGTTACATGAAAAACATTTAAATGGTAGTTGTCCTTCATATTTTCCTTTTCCTTTCCTTTCTTTCTTAGCAATCATAAAAATGATTTCTTCTAGTTTTGTATCAACTTATTCTTTCTCAATATTAGTAGAGATTCTCAAGGATTTATTACCATGGACTGAGGCTTTGAAAGTTGTTTCAATTTTAGGTTCTGTCTTCAATGTTGATATCTCAAATGCTGATATTTTGTTGATCAAGGTTTCTCTTTTGAAGTCCTTTGAAAATTGAATGATTTCATCCAAGATGTTTATCTTTCTTTCATAATCTGTTGTCAATGTATTCATCAGTTTGTCCATTATGTCTTCCTCTGAAATTTCTCCACCATTGTTTCTGATTCCTAAGACTGCTTCATTAATTCTCTGATTCTAAGCTCTAATATTTTCTTCAGGTAGCATCTCTAAATAGTTGTATCTTTTCTTCCATGTCTTTCTGCACGCATTCTTGGCTTGGATGTCTCTTTCAAACATATCTTCTAGGTATTTCCATATTGAATAAGCTTTATCTTCCTTCTTAATATCAAAAAATTCACTGTCAAATAAGGCACTAATTAGGGATTCTTTGGCAATTGCATTTTGGGTGAATACTTCCTTTTGTTTAATAGTAGAATCTTCTTCTACAAGATATTTTAAAGTAGGAACATCAATTGCATGAGTGGCAACCTCATAGATCTCAAAACCAATGCACTGCAGATGTGTTATAATTTTGTTCTTCCAGGAAAGATAATCCTCTTCATCAAACTTAGGACTCTCTTTCCTGGAGTATGACATTTGATCTACCTTAAGCTATTAGGCATCCTCTTCAAGGCACTTGGATCTGATACCAATTGTTAGGAATAGTCCCAAGAGATAACTGAGACGGGGGGGGGTGAATCAGTTATCTACTCTTTTTAATTATTTTCTCCAATTAAGTACAGAATAGCATACGCATAAATACAACAAGAACACACAGAATACAACACCACAATTTTGGTTACGGGGAAACAAAAATAGGTAAAACCTCGGTGGGAATTAGCACCCTCAAAGAAATGTACTAGAGTGTAATGATCCATGTTAGAAGATATTGCAAACCTCTTAGGAGTTGATCTTTACAATGAAATAATTAGAGTGACCTGGTTAAGGGTCAGACCTTGTTAGGAGTCTTTTACAAATAACCATGTTAGGGGTGAGGACGCACTGTCCAATAGCACATTGCTAAAATGATGAAGTCTACAACCTTTTGCAAAATAGATATACACTATTTTTGATAATAGAACTGTTTAAATAGACCTGATGTCTTGATCACTTCTAGTGAATTGTATGCACTCTCTGCTTCTTCACATAGATCTTTAACTGATGAAGTAAATAGCTTTATTGTCCTAGACCAACCAACATTCTTCTCTGTTCCTTTTTCTGTCACTTTTCTTCTCATTCACACTAGGTGATCACAAATGAACTAATATATATATCTTCTTCAAAGGATATGATCACGTCAGCTATATGAATCCCTTCAATACATTTCTTGTTGGCTAAACTAATCACACAACATAATTAGAACCGTATAACTCAAAATGAATAGAGGCATTGCTTCACCTAGTCGGCTCCACCAAAATTACCCAAATGTTTCAGATGAAACATGTTTAACACCTTTGGTTAATCATCTTTGACTCATAACTAAACATTAATCTAAACATGCATATCCCATAGATAGGTGCAACTGAAGAATCAGTAAGATTACTGTTGGCTTTCTAAAAAAAATCCTCTGAAACTATGGCTGGTAAATAGATCAACATAACTCCACTGCAGCTGAACTTATGAATCTGCGTGTATGAACATGGTATAATAACTATGTCAGAAACATAAAAAACAACCCCGCAAGGCTCCAACATATCCATACTAAAAAGTGAATATAGTACACTACTGTATACTATATGTTATCATCAATGACAAACATACAATCAATTATTTTCTCAAAGGCAAATCTCCAAAAAAAATTTGTAGAGCATCCCAAAAATTCTCACTGGAGATGACAACTTGTTTCTTAATGCTATCTCGTATAATGAATAAATAAGGAATGTTTTCTTTTCTTTTGAAGGCTGAAAATCCCCGAGACCAGATGGATATCCTAGGTTATTTTTCCAAAAGTACTGGTTCATTATCAAAAACGATGTCACAAATGTTGTCAAAGAATTTTTTGGTTCCAATAGAATCTTAAAAGAAATCAATGGTACCTTCATTTATCTTATCCCTAAAAAGGTTGTGGATGATTCTATGGATCATTTTAGGGATATTATTCTATGCAACTCCACTTATAAGATTATCTCTAAGGTCATTACCTCCAGAATCCTAGTTTTTCTCCCAAGGGTCATTTCACAACATCAAACTGGTTTTTTGCCAGGAAGACAAATCCTGGACTCAATAATAAATGTCCATAAATACATTCATTCTTTTGTTATGGCTAGGAAAGAAGGGTTCATTTTGAAAATTGATCTCTCTAAGGCCTATGATAGAGTTGACTGGGACTTTTTGATAACTCTGATAGGTTTTGGCTTTAATTAAAATTGTATTAAGTTATTGATGTATCTTGTTTATTCAGCTACCATTTCTGTTCTGGTCAATGGCTCCCCTACCCCTTTCTTTAAATCTTCCAGCGGTCTTAGACAAGGAGACCCCATATCTCTTGTATTTATTTTTTCATTTTGGAAAAATGTTTGGGGAGATATATTGCGAACTTGGTCCAAAAAGGAGATTTTAAAGGCCTTATACCTTCATCTACCAATCAGCTTTTTTGCCACAACAGTTTGTAGATGACTCTATTTTCATTGGTGAAGCTTCAATCTCCGAAGCTAGGAAATTCAAAAATGGTCTTACTAAATATGGGACTAACACAGGTCAAATCATTAATTCGAACAAAATATCCCTTTACTTCATCAATATTATTGATTACAGACAACAAAAAATTAGTATAATTATGGGTTGGAAGACTGGTAAGCTTCCCGCCACATACTTGGGTCTTCCCCTTGGATTCAATCCTCCTGAAGTTTTCTAGATTTCTATTGTTGACAAGTTTCACAACAAGCTCATTGGGTGGAAAGGTTCTCTTCTTAGCTAGGTTTTTAAAGTTACTTTATTCAAATTATCCCTTTAGAGTATACCTCTTTATGCTTTAAGCCTATTCACAATCTTATTAAATATGTTGAATCTATTGAGAAAATCTAAAGAAAAATTCTTTATTCAGGAGTTGAAAAGAAAAAAAAATATTTTCTCTGGTTTCTTGGAAAAAGGTGTGTATTCCCAAATCCAAGGGGGGTCTTGGTCTCAGAAGAATAAATAATATTAATGCATCCGTTCTTGGTAAGCTTGGATAGAGGGATTATAGATCTAAGGGAGAGCATTATATGGAACAACCAATATAAAAGGGACCTTCCATATCTCAAAAAACATTTAGCCAATGAAGAGATTCTTAAAGGGTCATGCATTTGGAAGAATGTGACTAAAAATAAAGACCCCATTAGAAGGGGGGTAAGATGGAAAGTGGGAAAAGGTGATAAGGTCAACTTTTGGGAGGATGTTTGGATTGGTGACTCTTATTTTCAGGTAATCCTATTTGGGGAACTATGATCCCCATTGTATAATCAATATAGGATCCAAAGTTACTGACTACTGGGATGGGGGTCATTGGAAGGACCTCTCCACCATTGATCCTTCTCTTAAAACCTTGAATATGACTCTTAATTTCCTTATTTTGAGCAATGAGGAAGACCACCCCATTTGGAAATTTACCACTGATGGTAACTTTATTGTGGCTTCCTCCTATAATCACAATTATGAAAATCAAGATGCTCCCTTATGGGTCAAAGCGTGGATGAAAGGGATGCCCCACAAAATCAATACTTTATTTTGGATGATGCTTAAAAATAACATGTTTACCCTTGATAACGTCAAAATAAGGGGTTTGATTTTTCCTAACATTTTTTTTCTTTGCAGGAAGGAGGAAGAGTCAGTTAACAACTTGTTTATCCATTGTCCCTTTGCTAAAGAAATATGGTCCCTTTTATGAAGACTTTCAAGCTGAATTGGGTTTTTCCTTTAGATGTTCAAAGATTGGTGAGTTCATGGGATATTATCAATGTGAACAAGGCGATAAATAGGATATGGAAGATTTATTTTTCCCCATATAATATGGGCTATTTGGAAAGAGCGGAATGGTAGAATATTTAGAGAGATCTCTATCCCTCCTAAAGTATTATTTGAAAGAACTAAAAGAATGATTATTAAAAGTTATAAAATTATGGAATGCAATCTCAATACCATGGTGATGGGAGATATTTATGTTTTAAAGAAATGGAGAATAGAAGCTAAAACATTTTGATCAAATAAATGATAAGGAAGAGGTTGTATGAGAATGTCCCCTTGTAGGGTGGATGAAGGTGAACTTCGATGAGGCCTCTCAAGACAATCCAGGAAATGTTGGGTGTGGTGTTGTGGTTCATGATGAAAAAGGTATATGCAGAGTTGTTAGGGATAAACCCGTAGTTATCCAAAACAATCATGTTGCGAAATCCATGATGGCTTATCAAGGTGTTCTTCTTTCTAAGGAGTTCAATTGAAAAATTTATGGCTAGAAGGGGACCCCTTGAACATTGTTAAGTGTCTTTATAATGCTTCACATCCTTCATGGTCAGTCGAAAACATTATGCAAGTTACTACGAAGATAATAAGAACTATGAAAAAGGGTATAATAACCAATGCTTACCATGAAGAAAATGGAGTTGCTGATTGGGTAGCCAACCGAGCTTTCACAAATGATAACACAAACATGTGTCAAGATGAAGAGAGTATACTGTACGATATAAAATCTTTCATTGTGAAGGAGCGCATCCATGGTAATCAAAGAATGAAAAAATCAATTAATTAATGATAGGAAACATGTTGAGTTATGTAAGGAGTAATTATGACTCCATCATTTCTAATACCATCCTTGGCTCTCATAATTTTATTTCTCATATATTACGGGTGGTTTTGAAGGAGATTCCTAACATAGAGAAGATTGAGGGTTTTTTAACTATCTATTGTGAAGAGCAACACTCAGTTTGATAGAAGAAACATGGGTGGAAAAAAGAAGAGTTATAAGTCGATGAGCTTCAAAGAATGGAGAAAGAATGAGGAAGTTTGGAGAATTCTATAGAAATGTGTTCTCACAATTTACATGGAAAGGCTTCATGGCCAAAATCCTTCCATTACAAAGTATTTCATCAAAAAATTAGATGAATAGGAATATTTTCTTTGAAATCATGTGGATTGAGGTCACTGAAGAGTTCATAGCTGAGGCCACAGGAATGTTGAAGGAGGTTATGAAATTATACCATGATAGAAGCATTTCTAATAAATCTCTAAATAGATTTTCAGAGAACAATACTGAAGCGGCCAAACTTGTCAAAAGGGTTGGTGCGTACCATAACCCCAAAAATATCATCCATCCTTGGCCTTTCATTATGTATGATTCTATTAGCTATATCACTCTGGATGGTAGGTTCTCTTATTCTTATGGGCATCATTTCATCTTTTTAAATCATTTTAGATATGAAAAAAAATATTAGTATTCCATACTATCTTTTAATTCTTTGAGACAATCTATGAGTATGTAGAAAGAAACTAATAGGGACCATGCCTCCCATCAAGATCATATGGTCTTCATTTATAATTTGCTAAAAGTTAAGAAAATTGACAAACCCCTCCTCAACGGTAATGCCTCTACTGTTGAAGATACATAGGATGAGAATGATGACATGTAACTGACTGAATGTTTGAAAATGTTAAGTTCAAGATGATGCAAGACATTAAATCAGTTAATGGTTTGTATTGTCATTGATGTCAACTTGATATCATCTTTATGGTCATATAAATAATGCCAAAGACTTTAGAGAATCAATGGAACAGAGGTTATGCTTTCAAAAATGCATAAAATTCAAGTATTCACTAAGTGACAGACCACAACGACGGACTACACACCATCGGTAAAGACAGAGATAAAGTCACAGTGATGCCCAACAAGTAGAAGACAGTGTTGCCCGACCAGAAGAATCATAGGATGCTCGACAAGATAAAAATAGTATTTCCTAATGAGAAAGATCCAATTATGCCCGACGCATGGAGATACTGAAGCTAACTAAAGTTACACCGATGAAACTGGCAGTTGTCACTGGTGATGAATTGCAGAATTGACCGACAGAACAGAGAGATCAGAAAATGAAAAAATATCTAGTTGGCAAAGCTTAAGGATAGACTTGACTGATTTTTTTTATTTTTTTTATTGAACCACAGTTAAGAAATTGATTTATACAGTTGGCAAGAAGATAAATACAAGATAAATTAGGAGTTAAAGCCGTAAATCAAATTGGCTGGATTATTTTTCACGCCAAGAATCAAGAATCAAGAATCAAGAATAAGAAATAAAGGAATAACGTGTCTATATAAGAGACATGCATAATTCATTTCCGGAGGAAATCAGATACATGGGGGAGTGAATTGAAAGAAGATGCTGAAGAGAAACTGGTGAAGGATAAACTTCATATAGTCCTGATCAATCAAGCTAAGGGAGAGCTAAAAAATTCTGTAGACACTGACGAATAGTAAAGAACAACATCACAGAGTAGAAAGTGTGAAGTACAAAGGAATTTAATTGATACATTTATTAGAGAGGTATTGTATGTAAATAGATCTATATATCTGTAATTCAAAGTTGCATTAGAAATAGGTCATTGTGTTTCAGTTTAACCATTGTGCCATTAAGTCTCTTAACAGAGCAAGACTTAACCATCTTCTATAATTGAGGTATATCCTAACAGATTACCAAAAAGGTTGATTCATGATAGTAGCATTGGTCTTACCTAAAGCCTATTGACAGTCTAAGAAGGAGGCTGATTTAAGGATGGTAGTAAGATTAGCATAAAGCCTATTGACAATCTAAAGGCTGATTCAAGGATGGTAGCATAGATGCCAGATACTAAGTGACAACCTATGTATAAAAATCCTCTAACAAGGTTGCACTTAACCTTGTGTTTGTAACCTTTAACAGGGTTGGCTCCTAATAGGGCTCACTTCAAGTGAGTGAAAATTTGGGGTACCAGTCCCAATGGTTTTTCCCTTAACAGGGTTTCCATGTTAAAATCCATGTGTTATATGTGTGTATGGTTTATTACTTTATTGTTTTACATTTCACATATGCATTTATGGAATGATTGGTTTACTCTACATATTTTTTGAGCTTTGGTAAATAATTTTTACTACTTATTGGTAATCAAGGAGAATAAGGACAGACAAGGTAAACCGATAGACAGTTAATTATTTCAAGTATTTCAAAGGCATACATCTTGTAGGGAATTAATAATCTGAGGTGTATTGATTCGTAGATTAAAGTTTAAAATGATAAATTCTTGGGGCCACTGATTCAC
>MU223675.1:906969-918162 GCA_018584345.1 Thuja plicata | reverse complement strand
ACTTTTGAATACTATAAAGGTGGTACAGTAAGAATGGGAAATGATACACCTTGTCAAATTGAAGGTAAAGGAACAGTAATGCTGAATAACCTAATTAAATGTGAAAATGCTTATTGGGTAAAAGGATGGAATTATAATCTATTGAGTGTTTCTCAACTGAATAATTCAGGTCACAGAGTAGCATTTGAGAACAAGAAGGCAAAGATCTTCAATGAATCAAGAATACTGATTGGTACCGGTGAATAGACCAGAGGTAACTTATTCTATCTGAATGATACTAACCCCACTTGCTTGATGAATAGAAATGAAGACATATGGCTATGGCACAAAAGGTTGTGTCATGTGAATTTTGACAACATGATGAAAAAAAGAAGGAAAAGAAGTGTAAGAGGCTTACCGACAATGACAAAGCCAGACAACATCATGTGCAAAAATTGTGAAAAAGGTAAAATGACAAAGTCTAGTTTTAAAAGCAAAACCCATACATCTGATGATATTCTAGAATTAGTCCATGCTGATATATGTGGACCTATGAGGACAAAGAGCTACTATGGAGATAGATATTTTATTCTCTTTGTTGATGATTATTCTAGAATGATGATTGTCATGTTTCTAAAAGAAAAATCTAAAGCATTCAAGATGTTTAAATGGTATAAGGCTATCAGATAGAGGAGGATAATTTATATAAGATGAATTAACTAATTTCTATAATGAGCATGGTATAAAAAGATAGGTTTCTGCACCAAGAACACCACAACAAAATGGGATTTCTAAGAGAAGGAGTAGATCAATAGTTGAATGTGCAAGAACACTGATGATATAGAAGGACATCACCCAGATCTTCTGGAGAGAAGCTGTTAGCACTACTGTTTATACACTTAACAGAGTACAATTGAAGAAGGACTCAAAGAAGACTCCTTATGAGCTATGGTATGGTAAAATACCCAATGTAAGTTACTTCAAAATATTTGGTAGTCAATGTTATGCATTAAAAGATAATAGAAATGGAAAGCTTGACGCCAAAAGAGATGAAGGTATTTTTCTGGGGTATTCTACCAAAAGTAAGCCTTTTAAATGTCTACTCAAGGCTTCTAACAAAATAGTTGAAAGTGCAAATGTGAAGATTGATGAATTTGCAGAAAAGAATGAACTGGAAAGCACAAAAGAACCACAGGACTATAAAAAGTTTGTATACTATGAAGAACCCATAGCTCTACCCGAGCAACAATGCTTAAATCCAAAACAACAGAATGTTGTAACCGACGGTCAAAATGTTGTTACCGACGGTCAGGATAATGATCAAGATAATGTGCAAGGTAATGAAGATCAATCTGATATATACAAAGAGTTGTACCTATACTTGCAAGATATGTAAGAAGGAACCATCCAGAGGACCAGATCATAGGAGATAAGAAAGCTGGTACAAGAACAAGAAGTAAGTCTATAAACTCAAATTGCTTAATTTGTGAGTTTGAACCACAATCTATCAATGCTACACTAGATAATGAAGAATGGATAAGTGCTATGAATGATGAGATTGAATAGAATGAAAAGAAAAATACATGGTCACTTGTTCCAAGACCAGATGATAATAATGTCATTGGTACAAAATGGATATTCAGGAACAAACTAAAAAAAAATGGAGAAGTCACAAGGAAAAAAGAAAGACTAGTATGCAAGGGGTATGCACAAGAGGAAGGTATAGACTATTGAGAAACCTTTGCACCTGTTGCTAGGCTAGAAGGAGTAAGAATTCTACTTGCTTATGCTGCATACAAAGGATTCAAAGTATATCAAATGGACGTCAAGTCAGCATTCCTAAATGAAATGCTTGAAGAAGAGGTATACATTGAGCAACCAGAAGGGTTTGTGGATATAGACAAGAGGAACATGGTATGTAGACTTCACAAAGCCTTGTATGGATTGAAACAAGCTCCTAGAGCCTGGTATGAATGACTTCATTCCTATCTAATAAGTATTGGATTCATGAGGACTAGTGAAAATAGTAATCTTTATTTGAAAGAAGATACTAATGCAAACACTTTTATTGTCAAAATATTTGTTGATGACATCATATTTAGAGGCAATGATATGCTATGCAAATCGTTCACTGATGAGATGAGAAAATATTTTGAGATGTCTATGTTTGGAGAGATCAAGTTCTTTCTTGGTCAATAGATCATTCAACAAAGTGAAGGTATTTTCATTACACAGTCCAAATACATCAAAGAAGTACTGAAAATATTCAAGATGGAAGATTGCAAACCT
The DNA here is from genome assembly GCA_018584345.1 of Thuja plicata. Classification (NCBI taxonomy): domain Eukaryota; kingdom Viridiplantae; phylum Streptophyta; class Pinopsida; order Cupressales; family Cupressaceae; genus Thuja; species Thuja plicata. Next base: position 915,894 of record MU223675.1, on the reverse strand, counting down.
GTTGGAACACAGATGGCTACTAGATGCAAATTAACAAAGGAAGAAAAGACAACATAGGTAAATTAGACTCTATACAGATCAATGATAGGAAAAATCATGTATGTTGTACACACTAGACCTGATATTGCACATGCAGTAGGAATTGTTGCTAGATTTTCTGCTAACCCCAGGGAATCACATATAACTGTTGTGAAAAGAATTTTAAGATATCTGAGGAATACTGAGGAATTTGGATTATGGTATAGAAGAGAAGGAAAATTTGAATTGAAAGTGTTTACTAACGCTGATTGGGCTGGAAATCTTAATGACCAAAAGAGCACAACTGGAGGAGCATTCTTTATGGTTGACAGACTTGTCACATGGATTTGCAAGAAGCAAGGATGCATCTCTCAGTCTACTGCAGAAGAAGAATATGTTGTTGCTACTGCAAACTGCTCAAACATTGCTTGAATCAAATAATTGCTGGAAGGTATGCATATGAAGATAATAGAACTAATAATTATCTATTGTGATAACACCAGTGCAATAAATATTTCCAAGAATCCAGTAATGCATGCAAAGACTAATCACATTTCCATCAAGTATCGTTATTTGAGAGAACAAGTTCAAGAAAAAGAGGTCATACTTGAATATCTACAATCAAAAGAACAATTGGCTAATATCTTCATTAAGCCACTGCCCAAGGATACATTTTAATACCCAAGAAAAAGGCTAGGGGTCAAACCCATGTCTACTAGTCAGTAAAAGGACTGAAGGCTACATCAGCCATATATTATCAAAATATCATTCGTGATTGATGCAAGCAGAAAATGAACTTCAAAGCTACATCTATATACAGAAAGGTATATATCAGAACCGAGCATGAGAACATATTGTTATATTGATGATGGATAAGGGAAATTAAAGGAATATATTATGGATAGAAGAAATTATTTGACAGAATGTCAGATATTTGACAAATATTTGTTTGGCATTGTTTTCAAAGGGAGAGAATGTATCCATATTATCATCAGAAACTATTCATTATCAGATTACTCCAAATAGGGAGAGATCACATCCATAGGGAGAGAATTTGTATAAAAGTTGCAAATAAAAGATAGTGACATCAAGAAGAAGAAAAGTCAAGAGAGAGAAATTGAAACTAACAGAGGACACAACACATCAGAAGAAGAAACACAAAAGGCTCCAAGAATCAAATCTAAGCTAACACAGAGCTTACCGATGGTTAGACATTTTTATCAGTTATCAAAACAAACTATTTGGTAATTTGATGTATATTAATAATTGTATTTCATGTTGTATTAGAAATAATATAATGTGATAGTATAGCATGTTGCCATCAATGCCAAAGGGAGAGATTGATGACATGTAACTGATTGAATGTTTGACAATGTTAAGTTGAAGATGATGCAAGACATTAAATTAGTTAATGGTTTATATTGTCATTGATGTCAACTTGATATCATCTGTATGGTCATATACATAATGCCAAAGACTTCAGAGAATCAATGGAACAATGGTTATGCTTTCAGCAATGCATAAAAGTTATGTATTCACTAAGCGACAGACCACACCAACGAAGTGCACACCATCGGTAAAGACAAAGATAAAGTCACAGTGATGCCCGATGAGCAAAAGACCATGTTGCCCGACGAGCAGAATCACAGGATGCCCGATGAGCTAAAAACAATATTGCTCGATAAGAAAGATCCAATGATGACCGATGGACGGAGATCCCAAAGCTAACTAAAGTTACATCAACGAAACTCGCAGTTGTCACCGATGACAAACTGGAGAATTGACTGATAGAATAGAGAGATCAGAAAATGACAAAATATCTAGCTAGCAGAGCTTAAGGATAGACTTAACTGATTGTTTTGTTTATTTTATTCAACCATAGTTAAGCAATTGATTTATACAGTTGGCAAGAAGATAACTACAAGATAAATTAGGAGTTAAAGCCGTAAAACAAATTGGCTGGATTGTTTTTCACGCCAAGAATCAAGAATCAAGAATAAAAAATAAAAGAATATCGTGTCTATATAAGAGACAAGCATAATTCATTTCCAGAGGCAATCAGATACATGGGGGAGTGAATTGAAAGAAGATGCTAAAGAGAAACTGGTGAAGGATAAACTTCATATAGTCCTAATCAATCAAGCTAAGGGATAGCTAAAGAATTCTGCAGCCACCGACAAATAGTAAAGCATAGCATCACAGAGCAGAAAGTGTGAAGTACAAAGGAATTGAATTTATACATTGATCATAGAGGTATTATATGAAAATAGATCTGAATATATGCAATTCAAAGTTGCATTAGAAACAGGTGATTGTATTTCAGTTTAACCATTGAAGCATTAAGTCTCTTAACAGAGCAAGACTTAATTGTCTTCTATAATTGAGGTATATCCTAACAGATTACCAAAAAGGTTGATTCATGATAGTAGCATCGGTCTTACCTAAAGCCTATTGAGAGTCTAAGAAGGAGGTTGATTCAAGGATGGTAGTAAGATTAGCACAAAGCCTATTGATAGTCTAAAGGTTGATTCAAGGATGGTAGCATAGATGTCAGATACTAAGTGACAACCTATGTATAAAAATCCTCTAACAAGGTCGCACTTAACCGTGTGTTTGTAACCTTTAACAGGGTTGGCTCCTAATAGGGCTCACTTCAGAAGAGTGAAAATTTGGTGTACCGGTCCCAGTGGTTTTTCCTTTAACAGGGTTTCCACATTAAAATCCATGTGTTATATGTGTGTATGGTTTATTACTTTATTGGTTTACATTTCACATATGCATTTATGGATTGATTGGTTTACTCTACATATTTACTGAGCTTTGGTAAATAAGTTTTACTACTTATTAGTAATCAAGGAGAATAAGGACAGACAAGGTAAACCGACAGATAGTTAATTATTTCAAGTATTTCAAAGGCATACATCTTGTAGGGACTTAATAATCTGAGGTGTATTGATTGGTGGATTAAAGTTTAAAAGGATAAATTTCTGAGGCCACTCACTCACCCCCCTCTCAGTTATTACTAACAGAGAAGTCATGATAAATTTGAGGAGGATACTAAGGATGAGTCAATGGGTACTTCGGGTAAAAATGCCAAAGGAAAGGTAAATAGATGGGTAGTAACTCAAAGAAAATTAGTAACAATAAGAAGAAGGTTGATGAGTCTGAATCTGAGTTTGAATTAGAGGATGATGACATGGATGAGGAGGAGATGAACCCTAAAGGGAAAAAGAGGAAAATCCATCCAAGTAAGGAGAAGAACTCATATATCAAGAAGGTTAAAGGAGGTAAAACCAAAAAGAGTATTTTCATATCCTTAGATGAGGAGGATGAAATTAATGAAAGCCCTATAAAGAGTAAGAAAAATAAAAAAGAGCCTGAGAGCAGAGGTGATGAAACTATGGATGACACCCAGAATGTTTAGCAAAATATGGAGGAGACCAATAAAATTCTGAATGATAATGCGGGAAATAATACCACCCCTCTTGGTAACATAACTAATAATGTGGACACTAACCAGGTTTGTGATGATGCTGGAAAAAAAGAAAAAAGTGAATTTTAGATTGGTCAGGATCAATAGGAGAGTATTATGGCTTTTGGTCATTTTATGGTTAATATTGATCAGGATACTAAAACATTAAGACTGACCTAAAGGAGTAGGACCAAATTGTCAATATGATCAAGAAGGTGAACTTTGGTGACAAGCCCCTAGCTACTTGTTTGAAAGAATGGATGGAAGTTGTGTGCAAAGGGGAGTCCTTAAGGGATCTTGGTGGCACTGTCCTCCAAATGGAAAAGAAGCTAAATGAATTGGGAAAGGAAATCAAGAAGAACACCTATGAGGCCAGGATTACCATCTTGGAGAGTAAAGTGAAGAAGCTTGAAAGTAATCTGAAGAAAATTACTGAGTAGAGATTTCAAATTCTAAAAGCCTCTATGGACTAGAATAAGATCCTAGTTCCTAAAATGGAGCAAAATAGGGGAGAGGAAACTAATGAGATAACGAAGAGTATTGGGCATGGTAAAAGAACCCGCACCAACATGAGAAAGAAGGATGATGATCTAGAGGATTTGAAGGCATTTGGAGGCAAGATGGAGTTCTTTGTCATCTAGGCTAAAGAACTGATGGAAAATTGCTAGTTGCTGCCTTGCTTTCTTTTTGTTGTGTTTTTCTATTGTTGTTTGTTTTCTGTTTGCTATTTTTTTTCTGTTGTTTTCTTTTGGGGCCTTTGGCCTATGTATCATTGGGTGTTGTTTCACATTTTGGTTTTAACTATAATGCTTATCCTCCGATCTCTTTGTAAATGGTCTCGGGTCCTTTAGAAACCTCTTTTTACTTAATCAAAATAGTAGAAAGAATTTTTGAGAACCTCATGGAGGAAAATAACTATAGAAAGCATGTGCTTTCATATCATTTTTCAAGAATTACAAATTAGGTTCCTCTATTTTAGAAGGAAATTGAGGAATTTTGTTTTGGTGGTAGTTGGATGCACCCATTTCTTAGTGCACTAGGTATATGGTTAAAAAATTATCGCAAAAATATTTTTTCTTGGAAGTCTTTTTGTTGTGATTTGGTTCCTTTCTAAGCACCACAAGATATAATTTTACTTTAAAATCTTGTTGGTTCCTTCCGAGTAATCATCTATTAGAAACAATGGCTCTCCTAAATATTGGAGAAAGTAATCGTGATGATGCTTTGTATAGCTATGAGATGTCAAAAATGTTCACAAAGAAGATTTTAGTATATACTATTGGATTCATCCATCCACTTTCATATAAATTTATACATTTCCTACCTTTTTCTTTTGTACAAATTAACCTATATATTTCCCATCGGCTAACCCTTGCACCAGTTTTAATAAAAGTGCTTGTTATAAATTTGAATAACTTAAATACAAATATTTAAAAATAAAAAAATTTCACACTTTATTCTATCTACTCCTATGTTAGTTAGACTACCAGCCTCTGAATTTGCCTCTCTCTAAATATATAGTTTACTATGATAGATTTGAATTATTTGAGAAGTTCTATTACTCTACTTAGTAAGGCATTCAATTTCCAATTGGGAGTGTTTCCTTTTATAATAGCATTAATAACTAATGTTCAATCCCCTTCAAATTTTAACTTTTTTTTTCAAAGTCTTTCCAAAGTAAAATTCCTTTTGTTAAGGCTATCAACTCTACCATGTTTTTTTCTTCACCTATGGGTTTAGCTATACTACTAGCCACTGATCCATCCCAAAGATGTATTGTACAACCTATTCCTAAGATTTTAGGATTCCCCTAGAAGCTCCATCAAAGTTTAATTTATACCATCAATGTATAGGATGAGACCATCTAATTTGTGCTCTTTTTTAGTTGTGTTGTGTTTACCCCTTTCATATAAAAGGGAGGAATCTTCAAACTTTACCATCTATTTCTAATCTTGTCATTCCAATTGGTAAGAGTCTCCTCATTTTGAAGATAAATTGACAATCTATTGTTAACAACTTCAACAATAGTTGCTTCTATTTTATTAATCAATGTCTCCCAATCCATTTTCCTACCTTGAAATATTTTTATATTCCTTTCTTTCCATATCTCCCTCAGTAAGATAGATGGGGTCGTTATCCATATAATTCCATATATGTTTCTTAATTCTTTTCTTTTTTAATTGAGGTAGTTTTTAAAAATGCTTAAAATATTATTGGGTAACATTGTGGTCCATCCTAATTGATTACATAGCCATATTCAATATTTTTGTGTGGAAAGACAATTAAAAAATATATGATTGATACCCTTGGGAAGGAGGTAGTTAAGAAAGACGAGGTGGAGGCCTTTGGTTCGGATAACATTCCCTCGAAGACGGAAGACAGTGATGGTATGCATTCTGATGATGAAGATGACTATGAAATGAAAAAGAATACTATGAGTTCATCCTCCAAAAAGAGAAGAGAGAGTAGGCAGAGCACTAAAAAAGAGAAACTAGTAACCCCTAAAAAATAGAGCACCATGATAATTTCTTCTGAGGAGTACATTGAAGAAGATATGAATATGGAAGATGAGGAGGTCATTTCCAATGGCAAAGGCACAAAGAGAAAACAATCTACCATGGGTAAAAAAAAATATAGGAAGAGGGATTTGAGAGATGACCGAAAAAACCATGACGACAAAACCCGCAGTGATTCCCCTATTTTGGGTCACAATCTGAAGAGGAAGCTCCAAGAAAACTACCAAGACACTAATCAGACTCCCCATTCCCCTTAGATCTCTCAACCTCATGACAAGGAGAAGGATGATAGGCATGATAATGAGTTCTCTTGTTACATGGAAGAACATGGGAAGATTATTGGGTGACACAATTTCAATGTTAAAATAGAAAAGATGGGGATTACTAGAGAAATCATAAACCCTAAGGTAATTGAGAGGGAGGGAGGCCAAATCAAGCTGGATGAGCTCATCGACCCTTCTTTATTGGTGCTTAGTGATAACGCCCGGGAGTTTGAAATGGACCTGCTTAATAACTCCCGTAATAGAATGGTCGATAATTACATAACCATCAAATGGTTATTCTATGAAGTGGAGGACCTCAAAAAAAGGGCTAATAGAAAGGAAAAACGTAATAAGGAGAAGACTGCGGAGGATCAGGAGATAAACAACATAGTGCAAAAGTTGGAGGAGAAGATGAATAGGGTAGAAGCTACCCTTAAGAACATTGTAGAGCAAAGTTATAATATCCTTAAGGCCTCTAAAGAGCACACCAACACTATCATTGAGAAGCTGGAGGCTAAATTAGATGGGCGGGAGGTGGCCAATATGGAGGTGGAGACAGATCAGAACACTAAATAGGGCCCCGACCAGGAAACCAGAGCTAGAACCAAGAAGATTAAGGACAAGGACATGGTGCTAGATTTCCAAAAGATTAAGGTGTTCATGGCCAACATGGAACTGCTCGAAGCCAAGGCGGCTACTCTGATGGTGGACTTGTCATGAGGGTCCCTGGTTTTTTCTGCTGACCCTATTTTTTCTACTTTCGTAGAAGCTGTTAGTTTTTTTCTCTGGCCTTTTTTTGGCTTGCTCTATCTTTTTTGCTTTGCTACGTTTTTAAGTGGGCTTTATGTTATATCTTTCATGTTTTAGGTTTCAGGAACCTTGTAAAACCTATTTTACTTAATCAAAAACAAATATATGATTGATAAATTCTTCTTCTTTTTCACATAAAAACATCTAGAGGGACCTTCAAATCCAAGCTTCCTAAACCACTCTTATGTAGAAACTTTTATTCGGAATTGTTGCTCATGTAAACATGCCATATTTAGAAAGACTCATTTTATTCCTACGCGTTTGTATTGGTATGGTTATTTATTCATTTTGTTGTTCTATTTTTATAAGGCATTTGTATCCATCATTTAAATTATTATCTCCCGATTTTTCATCATTCCAAATTAGTATATTTTCCCCTTTCATCACTATTATTTTTCTTGTTTTCCAAAATACTATTAATGCTATCTTTGTCTTTATTAGGTATGGGAAGATTTTCCAGTGATTTCCATCTCCATCCTAGAGAGAGATCCCCACTTGGAATTTCTATGTAGTCTTTAACATGAACGCCTCATTGTCTTTCTAAAAATTATTTCTATTGTCATCTATAGATTTTCAATAAATCAGAATATTTATTTGGCTAACAATTATACGTATTAAAAAGATAAACTCTAAACATGAAAATTTACATATAAATTTTAATAATGAAAAAATGAAGAATACAATTGATTGCTAAATATAAAAATTGATTATATGAAATAAAATTTTAATTACAATAATATCTATCTAATAAAATATTAATAAAAATAAATATCTATTTTTAATTTAAAAAACAATGAGAAACTATAAAAATAAAATAAACTGTAAATAATCCAAAATTATTTTAATATATTTCATATTGTAAGAAAAAACAATATTATAGAGTTAACATATTTATATATAGGTAAAGTGAACCTCTGTCACAAACATTTATTAACTATGATTTGAGTTTATGTTTAGTGTAGGAGAGAAATCTGATACTTGTCAGGCAAATTTATTTATAAGTGGCACATCTATTTAATAACTTGTCATCAGATTTCTGCTTGCCTTGACACGCTAGAACTGTACGTGTCTTAACAAATAGTGTTTTATAGCAGTATAAATATTGCGATTCTGCGCAAGGTTGATAGGCGATTTATTTCAGATTTTTAATGGAGTTTGGCGCTACCTAATGGATTACCATTCTCTTCGTCTTTCCTTTGATGATCTAATTAAAAACATAAGGTAATGTTTTCTTTTTGTTAATGCTGTAGTTTGCCTCCAAAATAAATGGTATGATCTGTAAATTTTTAGCTCAGCTTTATCTCCGAAACTTTCAAAGTAGTTTTTAAAAAGAATTGTTTGATTTCCTTCCTCACTTGTACTCTTAAGTTTTTTCTTTGAATATTGAATTTTATCATTCCCATTACAAAAATATAATAATTAATTAATTTTTAATTGCATACAAAATATAATTACATCATAAAGAAAGATTTATATTTAAATTTTATTTTTCAGTTCCTCAGTTTAATTATATTCTAATAAGATATATACCTATATATTCATTGATCATTCATATTCTCCAATTTTCTAATTTAGACTTCTTTACTCTTTTATACTACATGTGTAATTTTTATCTAAGTGCATTTATAATTTATAACTTTGAGTTTAATGTTTTGTTGATACTTGTGAAGGGAAAATTAGAATACATGTAAAGCTATAAACTTTAAGTGAGGTTGGCTAACTCTATTGGTTTATAACAGTTTGCTGAAATTGGCTGTTGGGTTTTGTTTTCTATATATGATTAAACTAATATATCATTATATATAATTATATTTTACAAAAATAATTTATAAATTACAAATATATA
>MU223675.1:875637-906872 GCA_018584345.1 Thuja plicata | reverse complement strand
TATATATATAAGTTTATAAATTATTTTTGTAAAATATAATTATATATAATGATATATTAGTTAATATAGTTTTAAAAAAATAAAAATATGTTTATTATTTTATATTCATAATTTTTTTTTTATAATCTTAAGGTGTCTCCCCATCTCTTATGTTTGGTATTAGGGGCGAGCTGACGGCAAGTCAGGTTCAGCCTCACACTTTTTAATGTAATTTACATAATTAGTTTAAAAATTATTATTAAATATTTTTAATAGGATTTAAAATTTATATAATTAAGTTAAAAGAATTTGTGTGTATCATATTAATTTTTGAATATTTCATATAAAGAAGGTATTGGAGTTGTAGGAACATAACTTATAAACAAAATAAAAATTGTAAATAAATTTAGATTACACATTGTAAAGATGAATTATAAAATGTGACAAATAACATTATTAAATACTTTACATATTACATTAATTCTTCTAATTTCTTATTTATAATTTACAATCATAGTATTCATATTTTATTCTTCAACTTTGTTGTTTGTTTGTTACTCTTTGTTTTTAATTCAATAGACATAAAAGTGTATGTTATGCAAAAATTATAAAAACATTCCATACAAAATTTAAAAATAAATAGTGTGTACCCTAATGTTCATAACATGATAACAATTGCAAGCTCAAAAATAGGTATTATAGCTTAAATCGAAACATCTTAAAATTCCTTAGTGACTATTAAATTCTTATGATAAATGTGTTTTCAAAAGCTAATGAAGGTAAAAGTTTCTTTCAAATATTCTTGAATCCATAAGTAGTGTTGTGCATTTAGTTAGTGTTATTCATTTGAAAAAGTTTGAGAAGTAAGATAAATTTCATTTTTTATATATATATATTCTATTAGAAATTCTTTCACAAAAATGTAATATTGTTGCGCCTAGTTCCATCACAAGTTCTTTTATAGGTGAAATTGTGGCCACAAAAGAAAACCAAAATTCAAAAGGAAAAACATAAATGCCTAAATTATGTAACTACAATGAGAATATTTTTTTTTTCAAGAATTTAGCCTTTGAACTTAACATACCTTAATATAATTCTAATGTCTTAGATGAGAATGAACAAAAAAAATAACTATGATTTCAGGAGAGTAAATTTGATAAGTGAGACATTGTGTAAGTGTATGGAGATGCTAGCTCAAAATCATTTTATGCAATGTAACACATGGAAAGAAGCACTTGAATTAGTAGGTTTGAAATATTATTAGTTAATGGATCTAAACCTAGATGATCTTTTGTATGATATAGTTGAATCAATAGCAGGCGCAATGGTTCTTGATAGCAGTGGAGAGTTAAGATAACATCACAACTCTACGTTAGAAAAAGTTTGGGAGGTATTAAATGAATTCAATTACTCCTCTTCTATTTGTGTATTTTTATATTTTATATTTTATCATACTAATTTAAAAAATATTATTTTGTTAATGTATATTAACATAAATTTTCTCTTATTTCACTTTATAAACTTCATGTATAATAGACATTGGAGAATCCATTAGAGCCACTTGTCACCCGAGGCACATTCAAGACGCACAATGTTTTTCAACTCTAAGATATATGTCAAAGTTTATGATGAAGATGAAATAAATCTTGTGGAAGTATTTATAGATTATAAGAATTTGGGAAGGGGATAAAGTACAAAGAAATAAGTGGCAAAGTGAAGGGTGTTGAGAAGTGGTCTAGGATATAAAATTGAGGCACAAGAAAGTGAAGATTAAATTAAATTGTAAAACCTAATATATCAATTTTATTATGTTGAAGCATTTTCATATGGTGTGACTAGTGCTCCCTCTAGTTTTTCTTGATTTAGAAAATATTATTTTTTTAGAAGTATTATTTTTGTTATGGAATGGTGAGGATATCTCTCTTAAATTAATTATGTTGGTTTTTTTTATCTCTCTATAAAGCTAATATACATGATTCCATTGTAGATTAGATTTGTTATTATTTTATCTTACATGATGTGGTATGTTAAATTTAGAATTATTAAAAAAAATAAAAAAATCCCATTTTTTCCTTGGTCCTTCAGATTAAGGCATTACACCTCTAGTACAAAATATCTACATGGTGTCCTTCAAACTAACCTTAATATACAATACATATTGAAAAATCATATATAAAGTTGTAATAGGTTACTTGAGAGAAAGGTATTCAAGAAAAATGCTAGCTCTTGGATTACTAAATGATCAATCATAATAATTTTCTTTGAACTCTAGACCATTGGTCTTATAGGAGCATCCTACTACGTTATTTAATAATTCTTTATAAGGTGGAGAATTTAAATCTTGAATTATGGAAAAAATACATATGCCCTTGTCACAATTATCAAAATTATATGCAATATTAGACATGTGTAATGACTATGTCACATTTCCCACTTATAGTTATAACATAGATCATCACTATATAAGAGCTCTTAGGTAGTAGATAAACATGAATAAAAAAGATACAAGTGTATGATATGGAGGCACTTGTTATGAAAAATAGTTAAAGTTTGCTAAGGTAAATAAGGTAGATTTTCATTGCACATCCACATACTTTAAATTGAATAATAAAATCACCCCCTTGAATGAGCAATATTTTTTAGAGAAAATAAAATATTAAATAGAGAGATATTTTCTCACATACGGTGATGCTAATCTAATATTTAAACCAAGAGAAGCCTAATAGAGTGGTGAATAAATAACATTGATGAATTTGCCTCTTGACCCTCACAAGGGTGTAGCCTGAAGCTGAATTATTCAGTTCTACGCAAAGAACTCTTGAATCGAAGTCTTAAATTATTCAGCAACAATCCCTAGGAGCTATGATAGAGCTCTGCCATTTTATGATGACTACAAAGGGATATAATTCTTGATCATCTATTATGAGTCTCACCAGGCAACAATACATATTAAGCTCAACACTAATTCTTGAAAATTTCACAAAAATAAAAGATCACAGTACATAAACTCTTAAAAAATTGTTGACCTCAAAATGAAAATCTAAAAGAAAGTGGGAAACTTAACCAAAAAACACTTGTCATGCAAAATACCAACTCAAGATGAAAAGCTAGCTTGAGATGATGAAAAACTTCCTCCATCCTCTAGTGCCATTAGTCTTCAATTAAATTCATAAGACAATTAGTCAAGGTCATCTCTTATGTTTCTGTCATTTAAAGATTTCATCTTTGGAGGCCAAACAATTGGATTAAGTTAATGATAAAGAGATTCTTGAGATTTAAGTATTTTATGGCATTAAAATTGTTTCCCTTTTTAATGTCCTTGGACTAATCTTTAAATGTTCATTGAAGGAAGTGAAAGTAAGACAATTAACCTCATTTTCATAACCTAGTACTATTTTAATATCTTAGATGTGCAAGTCCATATATAAAATTTGCGATCATCATTAATAGATCCAAAGACATCATGAATCTTAATTTTTTTTTTAAAATCTTAACCAAACTACTCAACAAATAACAACCCATACTTTTTTATATTTTTACCATTGCCAATAGAAGATATATTGAGATTCATATTTTTTAATTTGTCCACTTCTTTTAAATTGAAGTCTAGTCCTTCTTCCAACATATCTCCAATAATAATCTCCATCATGTATTTATGTTTTGGGGCTTCATCAACACTAATTATCTTACATTAATTAAAAAACATATTCTCTAACAAACAAATTAATAACTATGATTGTGTGAAGCGACATGTCTATGAAAAAAAAAATTCTCTAACAAACAAATTAATAACTATGATTGTGTGAAGCGACATGTCTATGAGAATACTAGCAACAAATACATCAGATGGAAACCCACTTATTATTATTTCCACGAGTTTCCATGTCACGTCGCAATGTTACCAGTAATACTTTCAAATGGAAACGCATCATGAGGTTGCAAGATTACTTATCACATCGCTCAACATTTTCCTCAATCTTGACTCTAATGTAATTTATGCAAAACTGTGTTGTGTGGTTTTTTTTAAGATTTTAATGTTGTTATTGTTAATAGGACAAGCACCGGAAAATAGATAGATTTCAGAGTAAATAAAGTTCAACACAATTTACACGTTGTGCAATATTTCCATCATCCTTCAACGCCGCATTTTCCTTAGCTACTGCTTATGCTTTCCTCTATACAAGGAATGGGACCATAAAAAAGAGGTATATTGACCTATCTCTTGAATACTAAATAAACAAATTCTATTTTCCTTTATCATGACTTCAATTGAATTGAAAATGAAATTATATTTTCCTTTATAATGACTTCAATTGAATTGCAAATGAAGACTGATTCAAAAGGCTACAAAAAAATATGGTTGTGTTTTAGCTCGGCTGTGACAGGTTAATGGGCCACGCACAACCATGGCTGGTCCATGCTTATCTCAGAGGATTACATAACTTTTGTTCTACAATAACTTCTATCCCATTGCTTCTATTAAACAATCTTCTCATCCACAACAATACGAATTTGGATTCTTTCTATTCTCAGATGTCACAAGCACATGAATGGTTTGCACTATGGAGAAGCAGAATGCTTGAGCAGTTATGAGGTACATTGACTATGTTAAAATAAGGACAAAATATTATATAACTAAGTACTACCCTTAACTACCACCTAAAATAAAAATGTAGCATAACTAATCTTATGCTAACACTAGCAAGAAAACACACATTATGGTTCATTATTTTAAAATAATGAAAAATCAGGAATGTTGTAGTGAATGAGGTTGTTGAGAATGAACCTGAGGTGGAGGGTATGACTCTCTTTCTTAGGAGAACTTTGATTCCCTCAAACCAAGTTGATTCTTCTTAGACGAAGAACTTGTTTAGGACTGTGTGCAAGTCTTGTGGTAAATGTTATAAGGTGATTGTTGATGGAGGAAGTACTGACAACCTAGTTGTTGAGGAGATGGTTCAGAAACATGGTTTGGAAAAACTGAGGCATTCTTTTACTTAGAGGGTAAGTTGGTTACAAGAAGGTCATGCAATAGAAGTGAAAGAGAAGTGCATGGTGAATTTTCACATTGGTTCTTATAGAGATGAAGTATTATGTGACATTGTGGAGACGAGCTCTTGTCATGTTTTACTTGGGAAACTTTGGCAATATGATAAAGAGACTATTCGTGATTGTAAAAGGAATTTATTTACTATCCTGAAAGATGGACAAAGGTCTACTTTGATTTATTTGAAGGATGAAGACAAAGGAAGGAGGAACTTTAGCATTGGTAGAAGATCTGAGATGGTTGACGGGGTTGGTGCAGAAATTCAGATTCCAAAATTTGAAGGTACATCAGAGAGTACAAGTGGCAAAATAAAGCAGAAGAAGAACTGAGGGAAGAGTGTTTCAGTTAAGGAATTGGAGGATGTGTATATCAAGAACCAGTTTGGGATCTATTTGGTGAATCCCAACAGAGGTCCGTCTAGCTGCTGAGAACATATTTTTGCACCTGGGGTGTCTGATGTTGGAGCATCCAGGGGTAGTTGGAAGTCCTGTGTCACCAAAAACATGTTTTGGTTTGATTTTGATTTTTTTCTTGATAACTCAATAATCTGGTCGGTAACTTCCTTGGAGTTCCTTATTGGTGTACTAGGTTGCCTGTTCGCTCGGTTACTTGTGGCTCAGTCTCAGTGACCGGTTGCTCAGTCTCAGTTATTGAGTTGTTGTTTTAAGTTGTTGCTTGGTGGTGTCTGTTTGGTGGAGCTCGACTCAGTTGTGCCTCCTAACGAGTGGTCTATTTTTGGTGTTCTTGAGCACCGAAGGGGTTTATGCTATCTTTTCAACTCGCTGACTAGTACATTTAATTTTTTGTTGGGTGTGGGTTATGTGAGGACCTATATCTTATTTGGTTCACTCTCTTATGCAAATTTAATGACCATTGGAGGCCGACTGATGGTTAAAACATTGGTTGTGTGTGTTCTTGATTAAGACTTGAGTTTATTTATGTTATTTCATTGTAATGCCGACTTGTGGCAACTTTGTATAAAAGAGTGTATAGGTCTATGTTTAGAGGGAAACAAGAGGAGATAGATAGAGGATGAAAGAGTAACCTATAAGATGAAGACTCTAAGTTGATGCATATAGTTGTAAGTAGGTAGATAGAAATTGAAAATTTCTTGGAGGCTTGTTAGAAGAATTTCAGATCTAGTTTCTTCCACTTAGCTATAGAGTAGACTGGGAATCTTGTATCCTGTGAGATCTTGTTGACGCTATTGTTGTTTTGGCCCTAATAGGTAAGGCCTTACAACCCAACATAATTGAATCTGAAAAGGAATATTAATTAATATAAGTTGTTATAATATCTCTGTGTTTTTTGAGTTTCTAATGTTGTCTTGTTGTTGGCTACAAGTTTTGATAGTCCTTTATTGGATCCTCTGAGCTTGATTGCATCAGAAAGCTACAAGAGATGATGTGTCTCCTATCTTTCTTTTCTTAGAGCTAGGGGTTGCAGATTCAAAATTCTTCTCTTCCACAACCTTTTGAATATTTCCATAAATTTTTCCCTTCCTCCTTTCTTTCCTAATGGCTTCCCTAGTCCACGCAAGGTTTTGTAGTGAAGCTATAATAGTAGGGTTTGCAATGGGGGTATCTTTAATATTTATACTTGAGGGTTTTGTAGTCTTGAGTTCTTGGGATGTTGCAGTTGTAGGAGAGTCATTCGTAGTGGATTCTCTAGAAGATGAAGTCCCTGAGGTTATTTTGGATAATCCTCAAGGAATCTCAACTCTTTGAATTACAACCCTTGCCCTAGGTCCTATATTTCCTAGTGGGACAATTATAGAGGCTGTAAAATCATTCTAGGTCAATTGATAAACATCCCACATTAACCTTTTTACTAGCAACTTAATAAAACCATTATGTATAATAGAATGAGGTTTACCATTTTGTGTCTCCCCAACACTAATGCTAAGTAAATTATATAAATATAAATTGGAATATTCACTAAATGCCCATGACACATATGGCTCAATTGCTTAAAATGCACAACATGTAAACAAGAAAGCCTACCCTCATAGGTTAAATTTTTAATAACATGGACAACCACTTCTACCCAAATAGGAGGTAGTGAAAATTTCATTGTACCTTTCTTATCAATCTATATCTAAGGATCTCTAAAGTGTGTGTAAACTGAGCCATCATTGTTCTACTATCATGTTCTTCAAGTTTATTTTCACCTATGACTAGGAGACTAGTTACCTATGCAATTATTTCTTCTATGATATCAACCCTTAACCCTTTTGATCTTGCTATACCATTTCAGAATGTTCTAGAAAATTCCCTTGAAATATTATTTTCATAACCATTTAGCTTGTAATAATAATAATGTCATCCATCATTTCTAAATCTCTCAACACAGACTTGATCATGAAGTAGCATGTGATGAACTACAGGTTTGTGTCTCACACATGGTCCTTCTATGGCATTTTTTTTATAAATTTTTTCTAAAAACAACAATAATTCCTCAATAATTGAATGACCAACTATCTACTACTACTAAAAATTATGCAGATTTTAAAGAAATGCAGTTCCAACAAGACTTGATTCCACTTCAACCAATGAAATTAATTCTTTCTATAAATTCCACTCCTTTTGCAAAACCCTCTTCTCTTCCTAAATTTATAAAATTATCTAACCATTATGGAAAGTATAGGCACCTAAAATTTTTATGGAGGATTTTAATGATGGTAAGAAGAAAAAAGTAATTCTTGGCACATGGGGAGATTGTTGGCATAACTGTTCTAGTTGATAAGGAAGTTACATGAAGTTATATAAATGTTAGATTAGTTATATAGTTTTTCATTGATGTAAAATAATCAAATTGTTATGTATTGGGGAGAAGAAAGTCTTATTGGTGTAAGGAGGCTAGCTATCGTAAGCCAACAACTATCGATTAAAAGGAGAACATGACATAGCTGACAAGGAGGAAGAAAAGGAAAATGGTTTAATAAGATGATTTAAGTCATGATGATTGGATCTAGGTTTAGGTTTTCATGATTAATGATTATCTGCAAAGCGAAAAAGCAAGAAGAAGTTTGATATCGTGATGGAGAAGAAGACAAGAAATCGGTTGAATAGAAGAACTAGTAAGAGAAGGATAGTTGCAATCGGAGAAGAGGATACAAAGGATTAAAATGGTATGTTATTGTGTTAAGGAAATTTATTTTATCTGATATAGAAGAGTTAGTGCAAACTACAGATCATTTTATAGGCTTTTACTCTCTAAAAATTGTGACCGTAAAATCCCTTATTGGGTGACCCTAACAAGTCTATTGTAAATCCTTTAACAAGCTGTCATTCTCAAAAGAGTGTCTAAAATACTTTAACCATGTTAGTCCTAATTGGGTACAATAATTAAAAAAGTCTCTAGATAAATCCCATAACTATGTAGTATTTAACAATTCTTTTGTAACCCTTATCTGGGGAAGCGCTTAACCAGGAATATATAAGAATAGTACAAAATTTTTGGGCACTAACCTCACATCGTTGTTTTTTCCATAACTTGGTTTCCACGAGATCATACTAGTCTTGATTTTGTCTCAATGTTTACTTTATGTTGCATGGATGTTTAATGTTATGGTAACCGATAACACTATTATCTAATTATTGATCCCACAATACTGTGTCCTACTTTTTGGCCAACTTTTACACTAAAACAAACATTTTGAAAAAAAAAATCACTTTTAGGTACCTATTGCTGGAAAACCATTAAGAATTTGAAGATAGTGTGAACTCGTGAATTTTAGAATTTTGTTTCTAGTTTCTAAATCTATTTAAAAAAAAATTGAATTGATTTGTGTCAATTATTCCTTCTCCTTTAAAAACTGATTTTTCTAGAAAAACATGTTTCGGGAGTGACACTCACTTTGATCAACATAACGTTCTTTCTAAAAATGATTAGAACATAATTATTTTGAAGTTGGATTTTTAATACAAATATCTAGGGAATCCAATTGGTTTTGTTTAATTTGGTTAAATATTTAATAGTTTATTGAGTTATGAAGTGACATTAACTATAATTTGGACATGTTCATTTTGATGTCTCTAACTTGATATCTATATCTATCAAAATTCATTTTTTATATTTTTGATAGAAAGGTAACATAAATACCTATTTCCTAGATGTTTTTCATAATTTTTTCCCTAATTTACTATTTTTCCAAAAGCATCGAACAAAGAAGTTTCTAAATCGTCAGACAACCTATGTTTAGTAAAACATAAAAAAACAAAGTCATAATAAAATAAATATGTATAAAAACCATAATCATTGGAAAGATTTTTCGTGAGTACTGTCATCCTGTATTTGGGATTTTTGAATGAATTCATTTGATCCCCCAAAAATTTAATGTCATAGTGCTTTTTTATAAGCATTTTGATGGGTGCAAAGGACACTCTATTGTAGGTGTAACTGAGGAGTAAAGAGATTATACCAAAGATAGTTTGATCTAAGAGTATTTTACCTAATAATTTTCAATTGATTGCTTCAAATGGGATGTCTCAAGGCTTAAATAATCATATTTTTTTAAAAATGTGTAATTTCAGCAAAATTCAAGATGTTCAAAAAAGTGGGACAGGCTATTGTGGGACTACCCATTATAGGTTAATGAAGTTGTAATCGGTAAATATATTAAGAGATGATTTGAGATTGTGTTTAAAGGTTAAGTTGGTGATTACTAACTCACCCCCCACCCCCTCTTAGTAACCTATCCTATAACTAAAAATGGTATTAGAGCATTGGTTCCCTGATTTGGAAGCTTAACCACTTAGGACAAAGATCTCAATATGTATACGAAGGACACACATAAGTTTAACCAGAATGTAGACGACTTTTGAATGTGGAAAATTATGATGACATTGCACCTTTCAGGACTCTTAGATAATGTAGTGGATTTATCACCAATGAATATGAACAACCTTCCGGTGTACTTACCAAAGTAGACAAGAAAGATAATTTGATTCATAACTCTATAATGATAGAGCTCGCAAGACCATTTCAAAACTTTGAGTATGTTGATATACAAGATCTTCCTTTCACCAAGCAAATTTGGGATAAGCTGCTACAAGTACATGGTGGAGATAAACATTTTTTATAGAAAAATTTTGACAAACTAAAAGGAAAATATGATGAAATGAAAATGCAAGACCAAGAAACAATTGAACAATATGAAACCAAGATAAAAGAAGTTGTCACATCCATTAAAGCAGCTAGTGGAAAGATTGAACAAAGTGATGTTGTAAGTAAAATGCTTAGAACACTTCCACAAAGGTATGCTAATAGATTTTCTATTATACAAGAGCTAAGAACAATTGATAAGAGTAAGATCATAATTTATTCACTTATTGGTAGGATTATACCATTTAAATTGAGTAATTTTGATTATATGCAACCTACTAGTGAAGTTGCATTTCAAACTACAAGTAATGTTGGATCATCTAGAAAAGGAAGAACTATTTATTATGACTCTGATGAATATGAAGGATTAGTAGCAGAGGAGAAAGAGTTGGAAGACCTTTAATCTTTGATTACTAGGATGTTTCCTAAAGGTAAATGAAGATACAAAGGAAAGATTCCTTTTGAATGTTTGAATTGTAGACAAATTGATCATTTTTCACATAGATGTCCTAACAAATTGAGAAAGGAACATGCTGGAGAAAAGAAAGACAAATACAATAGATAAAAATATTTCTCTCATAAGAACGGAAAGATATGTTACATTGTTGAAGAAGAATAAAATGATTACAATATTGATGGCGATGATAATGATGAGGAAATAGTGTTTGTTTCTACAAAGGAATATCACTCTATAACCAACGATGATATTAGAGAAGAGAAAGCTTTGATCTCTAATGTGAACTTTAATAATGATTGGATCATTGACTGTAGTTGTACTCACCATATGACTGGAGATACAGATAGATTCAATACCATAGAACAATGTGACGTAGGTACACTTATATTTTCAGATGGTTCTCCCTTAATGATTAGAGGTAAATGTATTGTATCTTTAACTGATGATATTACTTGTGATGATTTTTACTTGGCCGATGGATTGAAATATAGTTTTTTCAACGTGTCTTAGTTGAATAACAAAGGTTTCAAATTTGAGTTAAGTAATGGAAAATGGAAAATCTTTGAGAAGGCTAGAAAACTTATTGGTACTGCAAGAAAGACAAGAGGTAATCTTTTCGAATTGAATACTACAATTTGTATAATTGGTTATTGTTTAATTGGTAAAGTTGAAGAAATATGGTTATGGCATAATAAATTGTCTCATGTGAACTTTGATAATTTAGTAAGGGTTAGTAAAAATAAAATTATTAGAGGTATATTGATACTAAATAACCTAGAGAATGGAATATGTAACGAATACTAGTTAGGTAAGGTGACTAGTTCAAGTTTCTCAAGCAAAGTCTACTCTAAAGTATATATCTTATATTTTGTACACACATATTTCTACGGACCTATAAGTACAAAATGCTATAATGGATATAAATAATTTATATTGTTTCTTGATGACTACTCAATGATGACTTTGGTAATGTTTTTAAAAGTTAAGTCAGATGCTTTTCATATGTTTAAAATGTACAAATCTAAAGTTGAAAAAGAAACTGGAAAATTTTTGAAATGTCTTACATCGGATACAGGTGGTAAATTTACTTCTAATGAGCTCAATGAGTATTGTGAAGATAATGGAATCAAGAGATAGTTGACTACACCGAGAAAGCCTCAACACAATGGAATTGTCAAAAGAAGAAATAGATCTATTGTAGAATGTGCCAAAACATTCTTAAATAAACAATGAGTTGCACAAAAATCTGGAGAGAACTTCTTAGCACTACTGTATACAAATTGAATCAGTTACAACTCAAGAAAGGAGAAAACAAGACACCTTATGAAGTCTGGTATTGTCGAACACGTAATGTTACTTATTTTAGAATATTTGGAAGCAAATTTAATGTTAAGAATGATGATATAAATGGAAAGCTTGATAGTAAAAGGGATGAAGGAATATTTATAAGATACTCTTCTAAGATAAAATCATTCAAGTGTTTGAATAAAAGAAAAAATAAGATCATTGAAAGCACAAATGTAAAGATTGATGAATTTTCAGAGTAGGATGAAGAGAATAGTGGAAAGAAACCAGAAGGATGTAGTGAATTGATTTACTTTGAACCTAACAAATTAGAAATAGAACAAACAAGTAGAGGCACTGATAACACCCAACTGATAACTATACCGCTAAGTGAAACACATAACAAAAATAAATGAATTAAAAATATGGAACCTATAACACCAATAAATATAAGGATTAATCACATCTTGATAGATATACAAGGATATAGAAGTGATGGATTATTAACCCATCAATCAAGAGACAAGAATACTACATGTCTACTATCTAAGATGAAATCGAGATTTGTAAAAGATGCACTAAAAGATTAAGATTGGATACAATCAATGAAAGAAGAGATTGAAGAGATTGTGAAGAAAAAAACATGGTCGTTAGTTCCCAAACCTAAGGAAACAATGTTATAGGAACAAAATGGGTTTTCAGAAATAAACTTGATGAGAATGATGAAGTATTAATAAATTAAGCTAGATTGGTTTGCAAAGGTTATGCAAAGGAATACATATTAGATTATGGAGATAATTTTGACTCTGTCGCTAGATTGGAAGGAGTCAGAATATTACTGGCTTACACAACATAGAAAGGATTTAAATTTTATCAAATGGACATTAAATAAACATTTTTGAATGGAATATTAGAAGAAGTCTATATTGAACAACCTGAAGGATTTATTGTTGAACAAGGTAAGGATTTTGTTTGCACATTGCATAAAGCATTATATGGTTTGAAGAAAGCACCGAGACAATTCTATGAGAGACTAAATTCATATTTAGTAAAGATTGGATTTTAAAGAACTAATGGTAATAGTATTGGGTATTTGATAACTAAAAGTCAAGACAAAGTCTTAATTACAGAAATTTTTGTGGATGATATAATCTTTAGAGTAAATGATTTACTTAGTAAATAGTTTTCTGAAAAATGAGGAAAGAATTTGAGATGTCTATGAGTGGAGAAAGAGAATTCTTCATTGGTTTAAAATTACATTAGATGACAAAAGGTATTTATATAACTCAGTCTAAGTACATTAAGGAGATATTGAAAACTTTTGGAATGGAAGATTCAAAACCTGTTGGTACACCTATGGTAACTAGTTGGAAACTATCAAAAGAGGATGATTCTAAGGAAGCACTTATGTGAACGACACATTATACAAATAAATGATTGGAAAGATACAGTATGTTGCTCACAATAGACCTGATATTGCACATGCTATTGGAATAGTTGCTAGATTTTCATCTCATTCTAATGATTCACATATGATTGGAGTTAAACAGATATTAATACATCTTAAAGTAACATAACCATATGTTTTATGGTATGAAAGGAAAGGAGATTTTAATCTTCAAGAATATACAAAAGCAGATTGGGCTGGAAATATTGATTACAAAAAAAGTAAAAGTGGAGGAGCTTTTTATCTGGGAAGAAAATTAGTGTCATGGACAAGAAAGAAGCACAATTGTATTTCACAATTTACAGTGAAGATGAATATGTTACTTCTACTATTAATTGTCAGCAAGTGTTATGGATAAAAAAAATATTAGAAGGAATGCATGAGAAAGTTGAAGAACCTATTGTTATACATTGTGACAACACAAGTGCTATAATATACCAAAAAAACTTTTAATGCTCTCAAACACCAAGCATATAGCCATAAAGTATCATTTTCTAAGGAAGTAGGTACATGATAAAGGGGAAAGATTCAAGTATATTCCTACAAAGGAAAAAAAAAGGCTAGTATTTTCATTGAACCACTCCTTAAGGAGAGATTTGAATATCTAAGAGGTAAACTAGGGGTCCTACCCCTATCAAAAATTAACTTGAAGAAGATGCAATATCCATCAGTTCATATCATTCTACAAGAATATCTTAAGTATGAATTAATGTACATGCAAACTACTCTATGGGTGAGCATTCTAGGCAAGTTAAAGGAAAAAGAAGAAAGAAAAATTAGAAAACATAATAGTAAGGTTGATCACTTTTGCCATTATTGTCAAAGGGGGAGAATAAAGAAAGGGGAGAATAAGAGAATAAAGAAAAGAGAAGCATGAAAGAAGAGGGATGAAGTAGAATAGATAGAACTAAAATTTTAGTACATAAAAAGGTACAGAGACAGTGGATCACTTCCATCAATTCGAGAGAGGAAGATTGTTGGCATATGGAGAGATTGTCAGCATAACTTATCTAGTTGATAAGGAAGTTAATTGAAGTTAATATAAAGGTTAAATCAGTTATAGTGTTTTACATTGATGTCAAATAGACAAATAAAAAAATTATTAACCATCAAAGAGAAGGAAATATTATCGATGTAAGGAGGTTAGAAATCAAAAGGCAACAATATTGGTTAAAATGAGAAATCACGACACAATCGACAAAGAGGATGAAGATGAAAACCATTTAATAAGGTGATTAAGTTATGATAGTTGGATCTAGATTTAGGTTTTGATGATTAATAATTATCTTATTAAGAAAGAGACAAGAAGAAGTTTGGTATCCCGACAGAGAAGAAGATGAGAAATTGGTTGAACAAAAGAACTAATTAGAGGAGCATTGTTGCAATCAGAGAAGAGGATATAGAGGATTAGAATGACATGTTATTGTGTTAAATAAATTTATTGGATTTGATATAGTAGAGCTAGTGAAAAATAGAGATCATTTTATAGGTTGTTACTCTCTAAGAATTGTGACATTAAAATTCCTTATCAAGTGACCCTAGCAGGTCTATTGCAAATCCTTTAACAGGGTGTGATTCTAAAAAGAGTATCTAAAATCTTCTAGCTAGGTTACTCCTAATAGGGTACAAGATGTTAACATCTTTCTAAGTAAATCCCAGAACTAAGTATCATTTAACAATGCTTTTGATACCCTTAACGGGGAAATCTCTTAACTAAGCGTATTTTAGAAAAGTACAACATTTGTGGGCACTGATCTCACACCGTGGTTTTATCACTAATCAGGTTTCTATGAGATAATACTTGTGTTTATGTTATCAGGATGTTTAATGTTATGGTAAACAGTAACACTGTTATAGGTTAATTAAGCTACAATAGGTAAATTTATTAAAAGAATATTTGAGATTATGTTGAAAGGTTAAGTTAGTGATTACTGATTCACCCCCTCTCTTAGTAACCTTTCCTATACCTATAGTAATGAGCTCATGTAAATGTATTAAAGAAAGGATTTGTGGGATTCTTAAGCATATTTCAAACTCTTCATTAGTCACATCAAAGTATTTCAAAAATTGCAAGTGTAAGTATGATGACTTTTATATTCCCACATACATTTTATCAAATTTTCCCGAAGCAGTATGATGTTGACATGATGACATCCCTACCCCCTACTAAAAATTGGACATTTTACACACATGAGAATGTGAAAGGATAGACCTTGGACTAAAAAATATGGAATAAATATAGATTAATTAAATTACAAAGAAATGAATAAATCAAGTGATAATTAAATATAGTTGCATACATTTTGTTTTTATGAAGATTGTATTAAATGAAGATTGTGGGTGCTTATGCCGAGTAGTGTGTGCTATGACATCATCAATGGAGGTACAATGAATCAATTAATGAGGTGGAATTTGATTTTGAACAGAAGATGTGTGCATGAAATGATGACAGTTTATTGTGATGAAGAAAGAGTACTTCCACGAGAAGTGGAAATATTTATTATGAATGCATGGAAAATTGAAGTTAGAGAGATGATGGAACCTGAAGTCTTTCAACTTTGGTTGTAGGAATCTCAAATTCTCGCTGATTTTCAAAATTTTGTAAGAACTCTTTCTTAGTTGAAGGTTTACAATATAATCTGAGTCAATGATCATTCACCAAGAGTTTAAAGCGAACAAGATCAATTATGGATAACTGTACTACACCATTATCAAAAAGTTTCACAACTTCATATGGCCTGAGCCATCTTGTGTAGAGAGTACAAGTGTGTTATTCATATCTAGAGCCAATAGAAATGCCCTATCTCGAGGAGAGAACATCATATGCTTTCCATGCCATTTCTTGTGCTAATTTTGGAATAACTTTGTTTGATGCGGGGCTGATTTTATTATTTCATGTAAGGCATTAAGCTGCATGATTCTATATTTTTGTGTTGTATAGAGATCCATTTAAGGTTCCAATGTTTTTTTGAGAGTTTTAATCTCAAAATAAATTGGAATGAAAATCACCTTACGATATGGAATTTCAAATGGTGTGAAGCCTATTGTTGTTTTCCAAGTTTTCATGTATGTCCAAACTACTTCAAAGAGTCTATTTTCCCAATCCTTCCTATGAATATGCACTATTTTGGTTAGGATTGAATCAATTTCTCTCTTTGTAATTTATGCTTGACCATTGGTTTGTGTGTGACAGGGGCTTGATTTCTTGTGCCTAATATTGTCCTCATTGATGAATGTTGTGATCAATGTAGAGGTGAATTGAGATTCTTGATCTATGACAAGATTCCTTGGAACTCCATACACTCTAAATATCTCTTCATATAGAAACTATACAACCTCATTTTCTCTAGCATGCTTCATAGGTGGTGGAGGAGCACCTAGAAATGAGGCTAGTTCCTTAGTAATTTTGGCTTGTACTTGACTCTAACCAAGTCAAGAAGTGAATGAGGATTTCAAGAGAGTCTCAAGTGTTTTTTAGAGTAGTAGAGAGTCTCAAGTATTATTTAGAGTCACTGGTGAGGTGAAAAACATGTTTGAACAAGAGTTTCCATTAGATGCTTAGTGTTGGCAATGTATTGCCAAGGCATGAAAAATTGGGCCTAACATGTGAAAAGACTCCAAAATGCTTGTAGGGACTAAAAATAGGTTTAATATGGTTTCAGAACTCAATTTTCACCCATTTTTAGTGTTACACATGTTAGGAGGTTATATGTGTAAAATTTCACAAGTTGTCATTGACAACATTGCAACTATGCAATGTTGTCATGACAAAATCTTGGACAAAACTTGTCTTAATGCTTAAAATCAGTAATGGGCTTGAACTAACCATTGGAACTGATGGAATAATTTTATTTAAGGTAGTCTATGGCCTTATGCATGGGTTGGTAAATTTTTTGACCATACCACAATAGAAAAGTAAATCATTTTTCTCTGAAACTTTGTATCAGTCAAGCTTGTAACTTGAGCATGTGTCTAATAATGGCTTCAATGAAGTTTTTCTTTGTTGTAATTAGTTATATTCCTTTATCATTTTTTTTCTATGTATGTTGATAGGCATAGATAAATAGGTTTTCATGGTGAGCTAATAAATATTTTCTTTGTGGCCAGTCTACTGGACCAGTCAGAGACTGCATCATAAAATGCTTCTACCTTAATAACCACTATGAGTTCTTTACAAACTTTTTGGAAATGGTAGGGAAATAATTTTATAGTTTATTATATGTTCTTGGGAGTGAGAGAATTAGTATTTCTATTTTTATCATATTTCCTGAGGAAAGACTGCAGGTTCCCGGCTAGGAACAAGATAGAGGACAGATAGTCAATGAAAGAAGGCAATGTCGGGTTGAAGCATGAGATTAGTGGGTATGGTTGTGAATTTGGAGGACTAAGGAACACTTGGAGTGAAGATCTTGAGGGTTTGAATCCATTTGAGTCATGTTTGAACAAAAATTTGTGTACTCTATTAAAAGTACTTAGAAATCCCGATTATATCCTAGTTGCAAGACCTAGTTGTGCCCAAAAGGATACTAGGCCTAGTTGTGAACTTGTTTTGGAAATGATAACTAAGTGTCACCCAATCCTTATCAAATTGGGATCAATAATGGTTGAATGGAGTCATCTAGAAATGATTCCACATTTCCAAGTAGAAATCGTAGATATGGGAAATATTTGAAAGACTTACCCTAGTGAGTCTTGGAGTGAGAAGTAAGGTTCAAAACCTAGTATAGATATCTTGGAAAGGAGTTCGAGATTGAGTGAACTCTCCTCAAGGTAAGTGTGGAGTAAATAACCCTACTAGTTGTAGAATAAGTTCTAGTGAAGGAGTCAAGGTGACCCATTTGAATTATCTCCCTATCAAATTGGTATCATAGCCACAAAGACTTGGGAAGGTTTATGTATGAGTCCATTGGTGAATCAACTATGGTCACTAATGAAAAATTGGTAAAGAAAATAAAAGACTAGGAGGAGGAGAATATAATCCTTATAGAAGAATTAGATGTAATCAGGGATAATCTTGGAGAAGTGGAAGTGAATACATAAGAATTTAGTGGTAAAGTGAAAGAAACTTAAGAGAAGGGTTAAGAAGTGGCCATTGAGGATGAATTTCCTAAGCCAGAATCACCATTTCAGGAAGAACCATTACTCGGGGCTATCAAGGCATTGGGAGGAAATTATCTTTAAGGTATACCCTTATTCAGTGACATGATGGTGCCAGAATTAGTCATGGAATGGATAGAGGGTATGGAGAACAATTTTGAATTTGAGGGGGTTAGTGAAGCCTAAAGGGTGAAGGTTTATAAAGAAAGAATGAGAGGACCAACCCTGACATGGTGGAAATTTATTTAAACAAAGAGGGAGAAAGATGGAAAGAAACATATAGAAACATAGAAAGGTATGGTTGCAAAAATTAGAGAGGCTGACATGCCAGAGGATTATAAGATCCAATTATAGAAGAAGAGACAAAACCTAAGGAAAAAAGAAATGGATGTTAGTACTAATACTTGCGAATTCTAGAAATTGTGCTTGAGATGAAAAATTTATAAGAAGATTAAAGTATTTAGGTGGAAAGATATGTGAACATCTTGAGATGGAGCACCCAAGAGAAAATAGTTTTTATTAGGCCTACTACTATCTAGAAGTGTTATCAAATTGCTCTCAAGATTGAGGAGAGAAGTGTAAAGAAAAAAGATTCAAGCTATAGAGGTAGAGGTAGGAGTGGAGACTCATGAGGCCATAGAAGTAAATATTGTGGAGGGGGAGTGAATAAAGACCCTAAGGTGAATCAAGAATGATAGAGAAGACTAGTGAATTAGGTGGAAGAGGGGGTTAAAAGGAGAGGTAGAGGGTTTGGAAGCAATACAGGAAGATTTGGTTTCTCTGGAAGAGGGTCCCACTTTGTAAACATGAAGTGTTACAACTATGGTCAATTTGGGCATCCAGCCTATAGGTGTTCTGAAAAGGGAAAATAATCTCAATCAGAGAAAAGGGTCAATTATTTCTAACAAGAGGAAATTAATGTGAAGTCTCCTAAGGTGAATCTGATTTCAAAGAGTGGAGAAAATTTGATGTTTAGAAGGATATTGATAAAGGAACCCGTGAAAGAAGAGCCCAACTATAGAAGGGCATTGTTTTGAGTGAAGTGCAAGATTATGGGAAAATTATGTAAGTTGATAATATACATAGGGTCTACTAACAACATAATCTCAAAGGAGGAAGTTAATAAACCTATCTTGAGAAAGATCCCTCATACACACCCATATAGGGTCACTTGGTTGAAGAAGGGGCAGAATGTGTTCGCGAATGAGAAAGAATGGGTGGATTTTATCATGGAGGATATAAAGACAAGGTGTTGCGTGAAATAATTCACATGGATACCTACCACTTATTATTGGGAGTACCACATTATCAACATCTTAATAGTCAGATATATAACCAAGCATCTCATCTTTACGACTTATCTTTATATCCATAGGATAATGAATAGATTTGATAGGAGAAAATTAATCTTGAGTGTATATAGTTCCATGAAAGGGATTAGGAGGAATGAGGGATTTTGAGGTAGACATGGAGGATCTTAAAAAGGATTTGATGGCATACTCTCATCTTGACAAGAATCTTTGGATGATTTAGGGAGGATACTTTGGTCTTAATTTTAATAGGTTCATTGGAAATTATGAAAGGGATATCTTGATCTTTATTGGGAAGTGGATAAGATATAGGGCTTGATGGGATACTTTGTGCTTAAGGTGAAAGAGTATCATCTTCGAAGAAATGAAAGGTTATGAAGGGATCATCATGGTATTCTAGGGGTGTGAGATCTTCATCAAATATTGGATAGGAATGGATAGTATTTTGATCCTTATCCTTACTGATACTTATTTATTCATACTTTAGATTATCCTTTTGAGATGAAACCACTTTTAAGAACAATTTATAAATTTGGATATGTATGGGGGGTTTTTGGAGGATTTATGGGGGATACTTTGGAATAGGTATGATAGGTATTAAAACACATGATAACTTAGGATTAAGGATATTTGAATCATGAAAAATATTTTCACAATGATGTAGGTTAGCTTGGATCTATTTTATAGGTATCCATTGAGGGTATACATATTTAACATAAAAAGTATCATCCTTAGGTTCTTCTTTTAATGGAGGGATTTTGACTACCTGTGCATTTTTAACAAATGGAGGATCATGGTAGGAAGTAGAAGTGATGTGTAGATCATTACTAGACATAGGTTCATGATTTTGATCCTACTTGTGATTAGTATCTCATTCTTCATTAGATATATTATTAGGATTATCTATTTCAATTATACCATCATCAATAAGATCTTAGATTTTAAGTTTCAATTTCATGGTTTCTGAATTTTTATGCTCATTATTTTTTTGATAGACATAATAAGTACTCACAAATGTAATTATGCATGAGATCACTTGACACAATGCAATGAGAATGTGTTCAATAATTTCTTCCACTGTCGATTAAAAACTTTTTCCCAAATGAATAAAATTTATATCCAATGGACATTTAGATTCATTTGTATTTTTAAAGGAGATGTTTGATTCAAGATTATGATGATCTAATTTTCTAATTTCTTCTATATCAACAATGTCTTCCTTTGATTGTAATTGAGTTCCTTATGATGAGTGGAATTAGGATATTATTGGTTCTCCTTGATTTAGAATCTTTTCCTTTGATTGATAGAGAAGACTCTCAATTTAATCTAGAGTAACTTTCTCTTCATTCTATTGATCAAAGATAGGATGGTCATGAAGTTTTCCTTGATCAAAGATAACATTATCATGCATAGATGAATATTTGTTTGAAGAAAAGGGAGGAATATTTAAATAGTGATTAAATATAAGATGAAAAATTGATCTTGATGAGTATTCTTTGGATGGGGTGTCCTTTTCTTCCTTTAGGTCTCCAATTTGTGAATGTAAAGATTGAATTTGTTGGTTCATAGATTACAAAGGGGTGTCTTCATCATCATCTGATGTTAAATCAGACATATCAAAATCATGAGGGAGTTTAACCCCTATTTGAGCTAAGGATAGGAAATATATATCTTTGTCTCTTTCTAATATCTTTTTCATCATTTTCACAAATAAAGGGTTTTTGTCATCCTCATTAACCTTTTGTTTGATTACCTCTTCATCATTATTATTCTCGATGTAGGTATCATCATACCATGAAATAATTTTCATTTGAACTTCTTATAGCTATTCCTCTTGATTATTTTATTGAAAGGGTTGATAGGGAGAATGAGGAGTCTTTTCTAGACAAGGTATCACTTCTCTAAGTATCTTTTTATCTTCTTGTAAAGACAATTTAATATGATGTGATCTTGTCCAAACCAACATGAAAAAGATTTTAGGATCTTTGTTGAAAATAATCTCTTTGAAAAGAATTATGAAGTTTAATAAATTTGGATATTTTAAATGGATGCATTTATTTTTGAGGTCAATTATCATAAAAATTAGCAAGCACAAATGCACATGTTTTCCAAAATTTCAAAAATCTAGACAAAAAATGTATATTCTCGAATGTTTTAACAAGGCATTAAAAAGAAAACACTTCAATCAATCTCTCTAAAGTCAGTTTTTGTTTAACATGGTTTGAATAGGTAGGCTTACTAATTAACCAAGATTTAGTCAATGATATTCTCAAATTTGTTTTCTTTTACCTTTCAATTACAAGAGCTTCCCAATACATGCATAGATGGTTTTTCATAATTACACAAGGAGGGTTAGTACCTATGGCCAAAAGAATTCGCAAACACCAAACCTACTTGCAGAATTAGAAATCAAAATCTCAAACACAAAGAAGGAGAGAAGAACAACAAAAACCTTATGCTATTTCATCAATATTCATACATTTTGGGTTGTAAAGATCTCCTATTTATGACCAATAAATTCTAAATGTATTCAAATACAATCTTCATACATTTGAGATCCACAATCTCCAAGTTTATTTTACTGCTAATCTTCTACCAATCAATACTTACTAAACCTATGATCCGAAAATTACATTTATATAAGAGGCTACCAAAAAGGTCGGCCCAAACGGTCCTAAAGATCTAGCATAGGAGACAACAATGACCCATATTTAGGTCCACACATTCGCCAATTTGAGAGATCCTACATTAATATCGTGACCAAAATTAAATGCACATATCAGCCCAATGATCCAACAAAAGAAAATACACTCGGTGAGAGAAGAAACAAGAAACCACCAAGCCTCTAAGACAGTTTGGTGAAACCAAGAAAAGAATAGTACCCAAGTCTGACAGTGCACCAAGCCTTCAATGGAGAACTCCATAATAGTTACTAAGAAGTTTACCGAAAGTTTCCAACAATCTACCGAGCTCAAAAAACACATATTTTTTTGGGTGACATAGGATTTCCATGAACCCAAGATGCTCTCGCATCACACACTTGGGGTTCTAAATAATTAACTCTTTGAATCATGACTGAGGTACATCCCAAGATAAGTGCAACTCAAATTGAGAAATCCATGTAGAGTCTTCATTTGGTCTATTCTTCCACTTTACCAAGTATTCCATGTAATCATTTCCTCTTATGCTTCTACCAATTCTTTGTTCCAAAATATGCTCAACTTTTTGTATCTTTTTCTTAGGATAATCACTCAGAACCATCACCTCTTCATTAGGTTCATGATACTCATAAAAATTTGAAGTATTGAATATAGGTGATATGTCCATGTCATTGGGTGAATCTACTTCATAAGAATTTTCACTGTCAAACTTCCTTAATATCTTGCAAGGACCATATTTATTCATCTTCAATTTACCATATGTCCCAATAGGAAATATTCATTTCATCAAATGAGCCATCACTTCATCATCAATCTCAACAATCTTATGTTTGATTTATATATCTAAACTATCCTTGTATTTATGATTACTTTTCTCCAACTTATGTTTGACTTCCTCATGCAATGAGTTCATTAACTCAACAAATCCTTCTCTCCCAGTACTCCACTTCTCTTCTACAACAATATCTCTCAATTTTGATATACCTCTCAGTTGTATGCCAATAAAAATCTAAAAAAGGTATCTTTCCAATACTCCTATTCACTATGTTATTATATGCAAACTCTTCTTGTGCTAACATCAAATACCAATTACTCGATTTGTCTCCAACTAAGAATCTCAACAAGTTACCCAAACTTCTATTTAGAACCTTTGTTTGTCCATCAATATGTAGATTAAATGTAGAACTATACTTCAATTGAGTGTCCAGTTTCTCCCAAAGAGTCTTCCAAAAATAGCCACCAAACTTATTGTCTTTGTTAGAGATCATACTCCTCAGTAATTCATGCAATCTGACAATCTCCTTGAAGAAAAGATAGGTTATATGCAATGCATCTAAATTTTTCCTACATGGTATGAAATGTGTCATCTTGGAAAATCTATCCACAAAAAAAAATATGGAATCATTACCTCTGGCTTTACTCGGTAAGCCAAGAACAAAATCCATGTTGATATCACTTCAAGGTTTCTTAGGAGAAGAAATTAGTATCCAGTATTCTGCCTTACTCCTTCTACAACTTGACAAACTCCACAGCTCTTGACAAATTTTTAAACTTTCAGATACAATTGAAGCCAAACATACCTTTCCTTAAGGAAACTCAATGTCTTATCAATGCCAAAATATCTAGAAAAACCACTAATATGCTTGTCCTTTATCAAACTGGTTCTAATTGATCTTCTTGGTAAACATAACTAAATTCCTTTGAACAACATATCTTCTTCAATGAAATAGTCTTCAAACCTACTTGATTTATCTGGAATAGGTTCTCTACACATTCTCCACAGCTCTGAAAAATGAGGGTCGGTTCATACATATTCTTCGTATCATGAAAACCAAGAACCTTAATTCTCATTTCAGTCAGCAAATATCTTCTTCTACTCAATGCATCAGAAACTCAATTAGTTACTCCACTATTATGCTTTATCAAAAATGTGAAATTATGTAAATACTCTACCCATTTCATATGGCTCTGATTCAACTTATTCTAATTAACAAAATATTGTAAAGTCGTATGATCATTATACAATACAAATTCACTTGGCATCAAATAATGTCTCCACTTCTTTGGGGACTGAAAAATAGCATAGAATTCTTGATCATACAAAAAATATTTCTTTTTAGCATCATTCAACTTCTCACTAAAGAAAGCAACAGGTTTACCTTCTTGACTCAACATAGCTTCTATTTCACTTCCACTTGCATGAAATTCAACTTGGAATACCTTATTAAAATTAGGTAAGGCTAACATAGGAAACTCAACCTTCTACTTCCAAGTCTCAAAACTTTTATCGGCTCCATGTGTCCACTTAAATTATCTCTTATCTCCTCTCATTTTCTCAGTCATAACATTGCAAATTGAACTAAAATTTGTGATATAATTTTGGTAAAACCTTTCTAATCCATTAAATGATCTTACCTCAATGATATTATCAAGTGTATGGAAATCAATTATAGCTTCAACCTTTTAAAGATCCATCTTCACACAATTAGGTGAAATCATACATCTGAAACACACAAGTTCTTATTCTATGAAGGAACACTTTTTCAAATTAATCAACAAGTTTTCCTCTTTCAATCTCTGCAATACTTCTGTAATGTGCACCAAATGATCTTTTGTGGTCTTCCTAGATATAAGAATCTCATCCAAGTACACAATAATAAATTTACCCAAGAATTTCTTTAGAACCTCATTCATTAACCTCACAAAAGTACTCGATTCATTAGTTAAACCAAAAGACATAACCAACCATTCATATGAACCTTCTTTTTCTTGAAAGAAATCTTCAATTCATCACCTTCTATGATTTTGATATGATGACATCCATTATTCAAATAAATC
Organism: Thuja plicata; assembly: GCA_018584345.1. Taxonomy (NCBI): domain Eukaryota; kingdom Viridiplantae; phylum Streptophyta; class Pinopsida; order Cupressales; family Cupressaceae; genus Thuja; species Thuja plicata. Next base: position 881,647 of record MU223675.1, on the reverse strand, counting down.
TTGCTAAAATATTTTTCTCCACTCAAATAATCCATTATATCATCCATCCTAAGTATAGGAAACTAATACTTAACTGTTACCTTATTTATAGCTCTTGAATAAGTACACATTTTCCATTATCCATTCTTCTTAGGTGCCAACATAGTTGGTACTACACATAGAATAAAACTTTATTTGATCAAACCCTTCTGCAACAAATTATGAACTTGTCAACTGAGTTCCTCACTCTTGCTTGGTGTGAATCAGTGTGGTACCTTGTTTGGAAACCTAGCTCCAGGAATCAGATCCCTATAATGACTAATATATCTCATTGGTGGAAAACTATTAGGTACATTATCTAGAATGATATCCCTCTACTCAGTGAGGAACTTCACAACTGCTTCAGGAGCTTTATCTTATGTTTTCTCACTTGGTTTGTTATAAATCAAAGCATAACATATATCATTTCTCTTTAGATCCTTAATAAACTGTCAACCTTCCATCAAACAAACATTCAAATATATACATATCTCACCAACAAATTCTTCAACCAAAGGTAACAAAATTTGCCTCTTTCCATAAACCCAAATAGTATATTTATTCAATCTTCCATCATGTATAGCATGTCTATCATATTTCCAAGGTCTACCCAAAAAAAGATGACAAAAATCCAAAGGCATAATATCACGCAACACCTTGTCATAATACTTTCCAATTTTTTAGATTCAAAAAACATTGTTCACTTACCATAATTGTATGCTCATCTTTGATCCATGAAATCTGATAGGGATTCTGGTGCTTCAATCTTCCAACTGCAACTTTGTAACCATTTTTGTGGATGATAGATTCTCCAAACTTCCACTATCAATAATCACTTTCCAAACCTTGTTTGCAACTATGCATCTGGTCTTGAACAAACTCTTTCTTACTAGATAGTTCTTATTATTTTCACTCCATAATATTCTTCTCACCATCAATTTTCCTTCCTTCCAAGGTTCATTCAGTGAATCTTCTTTTACCAAATAATTTCTACTACTACTGACCTTCTTACTTACATCTGTACACTCATGTGTACCTCCTTGGAATCCACATCTACCATATTAACCTTGGGATTAATTACCTATTCCTCTTGATGAACTTCTACCTTTCCACTCATTCTTTCTTTTATCTTGATTTGTATGTTCCTTATTAGATCTACTATTTTCACTGGATAAGATCTACCTCTTCCTCTAGGGAATATACCAACTCTACTTATTTTTCCTTTCTCTTGTCTTTTATTCAATTTCTTCTCATCTTTTAGGGAAAACTGGTAAGCCTCTTCAATACTCTCAATCTTTAACAAACTTATCTCTTCTTGAATAGAAATCCTTAATCCATTCAGGTATCTTGCAATTATTTCCACCTCATCTTCAGCGTGTCCAAATCCGATACCTACCTTGTAAAATTTCTCAATTTAATTCTTCATAGAGATATCTTTTTACTTTAAACATTGCATTGTCCTAAATAGGTTAATCTGGTAATCACAATGTGGAAACTTTCCCTTCAACTTATCTATCATCTTGTTTCACACCTTGATTTTGTCTTTACCTTTCTTCTTTTGGTCCAATTGCACATGCTTCCACCACAAGGATGCATGACCTTTCAATTTTATTGTTTCAATATTCACCTTTCTCTCTTATGATATGTTCTCATATTCAAAGTATTTCTCCATCTCGGTTATCTCGTGTATCAATTCATCTGAATCCAATTTTCCACTATACCTAGGAGCATTAAATTATGGTGTGGACTTCAAACTTGTCAATTATTGAAAGAATAGTTCTTCTTCTTGATATATTATAGGTGTAGGTATGATTTCCTCCTCCACTTCCTTTACTTCATCATCACTAACATCCTCAAGATGTCTTCCTTGGTGCTAGGCTATCTCAAAAAATTTCAATCTAGTAGAAAATTTTCTTAGCATATCAACTAAGCCTGAATATGCATTTCACTTTACTAGAACAATCTTGAAACCCTCTGTAATTTAAGGTCGAATCACAATATTCTTCCCCACAACAAATAACCAACTAGGATTTCTAAGAAGGAACCTTATATCTAAGCTCTCTCCAAAACCACCTAACACAAGGAGGGTTAGTACTTGGGGCCAAAGGCACTCCCAAACACCAAACCTACTTGCAAAATCACAACTCAGAAGATCAATAATAGAGGATATAAGGAATACAAAAAATTTATATTAATTCATCAAACTTCATACAATTCTCGTTGTAAGGCCTTCCCGGTTATGACCAATACATTCTAAATATTTTTTGATGCAATCCTCATACATGTGATATCCACAATCTCCAATTGTATTCAACTACTAATCTTATACTAATCAATACTTCCTAACCTATGAACAAAAAATTATATTTATACAAGAGGCTACCGAAAAGTTTGGCCCAAAAGATCCTAAAGACCCATCATAGGAGACAAAAATGACCTAGATTTAGGTCCAAATGTTCACCAAGGTGAGATCCCACATTAACTTTGTGACCAAAATCAAATGCACATGTCAGCCTAAAGATCGAACAAAAAAAAACACACTTGGTGAAACAGGAAATAAGAAACCACCAAGACTATTTGGTGAAACCAAGCAAAGAATAGTAACCAAGTCCGATGGTGAATCGAGTCTTCAACCGAGAACTCCAAAATAGTGACCAATTAGATTACTAAAAGTCTCCAAAAAGCTACCAAGCTCAAAAGAAAACATATTTTTTGGGTTGACACAGGATTGCAAAGAACCCAAGATGCTCCTGCATCACGTAATCCGTTAGGACTACTAGAGGAAGGCTATTACAATTATCTTTGTCTTCCACCCCATTAAGGATGTAAGTGTTTCTTCTTAGAGTGAGTTGGATCAACCATGGTTAAATTGGTTTTGTATCTCACTTTGGGTTTTCCATCTTAAAACATTCATAAAGAAATTGGGAGATATGCCCTCTAAGTTTCTAAATCACTTGCAATTGCAAAAGAAATATTGAAGGAAACAATAGGTTTAGGAGTTTGAACACTCTAAAAGAGTGAGATCATATCCCTACTACCTTTTATCTTCCAAAAACAATAGACATGATTTTTGTTTTCTTTCCAAGCCTTTAATCTAAGGAACTAATGTACATTGACATTTTGATCACTCAAGAAAAGTGAGAACATAGGCATAATACCATTGTTCACAAAAAATGAGGCTTTACAATTATGTGTTTAATCATTCCTTAACCTTACTTTCTATGGAAAAATCTAGCAAGTTTGATTAGTTTAATCATTTTTAGAGATGAGAGCATAGGCCTAATACATTCCTTGAAAAATAATAATAGGTTTATATTTAGAATAGATTTTGAACCTTGAAATTATCACAATTTAAACAAATGACTTGAAATCAAAGGTTTTAGCGCTCACCTTGTTTGAAAATTATAAGCACATTTTTATGTTTGTGATCATTCCCACTCCTAAGAATTTCCTTTCAAAAATATTAATCAAACACAAACCAATCCAAAGTGAAGGAAATCCAAAATAATTGCACAAATTCAATCAAAGAAACATGTAAATGTAATCAAATGTCTGATTAGAAAATATCCAATTCAATGAAGGAAACTTAACTTTGTATGCATTAACAAATTCCAAATAATTTTCATAAGATTTGATTTACAATTTCTTATATATTTTCATCATGAACCCTTATTCCATACTTATTTAACCTTTTAGCTCCCTTCTCCTTGTGATAATCCAGAATCCTAAATGTTGGCTTCTTCACCTTTGTCAAATTTAACATCTGCAAAACATTTCAAGTCAAATTAGTTTAAAGATTTGAAAATTTAACATACAAATGCATAGGCTAAAATAATGTTAATAAGCATTGAAAAAATGTTTTGTAGCGCTGAAAGAAAAGAATTTTTGTTAGCACTGAAAGAATGTTTGTAAGAAAAGAATGTTTGTAAGCAGCGAAAGAATGTTTGTAAGAAAAGAGTGTTTGTAAGCGTTGAAAGAATGTTTGTAAGCATTGAAAGAATATTTGTAAGCACTAAAAGAATTATTTTAGGCACTGAAAGAATATAAGACATGAGATAGAAGAAATATTCCACATGCTGAAATTTGTCTCCTATACGCTGAAATTTGTGTCCTATATGCTTAACTTTTCCTTATACGTGCAGAAATTTTCTTGCTATGTGCTAGACTTCTGTGTATACACACTCATGTAACCTACAAATGTCAAATATGCAACACAAACTCACTACAAATGATAAAAAATAATTCATGAAATTCTATTAGTTTGAGGATACCCCATGGTGGGCGCCATTTTTTGTATGTAAAATACCTGCATGAAAGATTATATCAAAGAATATCAAGTTATTCTAAAGATCTATTAATTGAACAATAAAACTTGATATTCTTGATATCTTCTCATGGTTCTCTCTCTAGGAAGACTAAATTTATTCTCTCAACTGCAAAAACATTCCTAAAGTGACAAACTCTAGAACAAGATGGATGAATAAAGCTAAATGCACTGATCTATATGCTAGATTTGTTATGAGTTTGCAATTATGATCCTAAGATAAATTCAATTATGCTAATTATAAAGGTGATTCAACAAAATTAAATTAATATGATGCTAATGGATGCAAAGTGGTGCATGATTATATGTGAATTGGTTTTAAATTGGTGATTTGCACTAAGAAATGCATACTATTTATAAGATTTCCCAACAGTCAGTGGGACGGAGCTTGATTAACCATAGTAAAAGCATGGTTGAGGTTAAGGTTATGTGATGTGTCCTCTTTGAGTGGACAAGATTGAGATATTTAAATTGAGTGGTCAAGATAGCAAAGCCTTGGATCCATGTGGTCTCAGTCCTCCTTTCCCATTAGTTGAATTGATTTTGTCTTGTAGTGGTTGGTGAGGGAAAATAGGATTTATTTAATTCAAAACATTAATTAAATTAGCCATGTTTATGAATTAGATGGGTTGGATTTAATTAGTTCAATGAACTATATGTTAGAGTAATCAGTTTACTCTTTTTCGGCTTATGCTTTCACTTAAGTGCATATAATTAATACTTTATATTAATTATATTGCGCATCCTAGATTTTAGGTTTTAGGGTTTGTTCACATTTTTAAGGTCGAACTTTGTAATTCTCTTCATTAATTCAGATTATAATTTAGCTCTCATTTTCTGAGCAACCTCTGAGTTCTTCATTTGTTTCGTTTCTTGCTTCTTCTTTGTATCAGGTTCTTGCATGCAGGTGTATTCGGGGTCTGTGGATTTGCATGTTTGCAATTCCTACATGGTATCAGAGCCGCCCTGCTGCTGCCTGGTTTGAAGACATTTGAAGCCGCGAATCGAAAGCATCATCTGCAGCCTCTCTGGGTTTTTTCTAGCATTTCTAAGGAGGCGCCATCTTCTGGAGTAGTTTGAGCAGAAACGGACTCCGCCATTGCGTTTAGAAGGCCTGAGAGAGTCGAAGTCACATAAAGTTCGACCTATTTAGCCTTCGGGAGCACAGGGAAAATTTCTTGGCCTCCTAGGGCCGTACGACTCAAAAAACGAGGTCATCTCTCGAAAAAAATTTGAAAAAAATCAAAAAAATCATTTAAAAAATGGTTTTTTAAGCGTTTTAAAAACACAACGCGTTAAAAACAGTTCGCGCCACCCGGGCGCCGCCCCGCGGCCACCCGGGCACCGCCCCACCGGCGTCTTCAGCCCTCCGGCCACCGGCTTGCTCAGCCGCGCCACCAGTTAGGCCGACGCACCACCAGTCAGCACAACCGCCACCGGCAATCCACAGCAGCGCAACCCGCCGCCCTCCCTCCGCCCGAGCGCCGCCCGGCGGCCACCTGCGCCCGGCCCACTCGCCGCCGGCGCCCTGCCAGCCCGCTGCCCCGCCGGTGGCGCCGCCCGCCGACAGGCCTGTGACAGCCGACCGGCCGTCAAATTTCGGCTAGTGACTGTCATTTTCCAGCGAAGGTGCATTTTAAGGGGTAGTTGGTTTTTTGCTCATAACTT
>MU223675.1:862915-873415 GCA_018584345.1 Thuja plicata | reverse complement strand
ACTGGCTTTGAGAGAGTCTCTTGAAGTCATGCCTTTTGTCTTTGCTTGCTTTTATATCTCTTTTTGGGGTAGGGTTTTTCCCACTGGGTTTTCTCTATTTCCCTGGTTCACAGAGGTTTCTTTGTAGCTGGGTACCTGATCAGGCCTTGTTGCCGGGACCCATTTCTTTCTTTCTTAGTCTTGCTAGGTATGCTTTCTCCCTGCATTCAGCTTAAGGGGGGGTGTTAGAGTAATCAGTTTACTCTTTTTCGGCTTATGCTTTCACTTAAGTGCATATAATTAATACTTTATATTAATTATATTGCGCATCCTAGCTTTTAGGTTTTAGGGTTTGTTCACCTTTTTAAGGTCGAACTTTGTAATTCTCTTCATTAATTCAGATTATAATTTAGCTCTCATTTTCTGAGCAACCTCTGAGTTCTTCATCTGTTTCATTTCTTGCTTCTTCTTTGTATCAGGTTCTTGCATGCAAGTGTATTCGGGGTCTGTGGATTTGCATGTTTGCAATTCCTACACTATATAATTAATTTATTAGGTTAATTGCAAAGAGATTTGATGTTTGAATTTAATTAATCTAAATGGATTAAATTTAATTAATTAAACACTGCGATAATTAATCAATGGTTTTGACTTGATTTTCCCTTTCACTTTTGTTGACCAATTTAAGGCGTATATATAAATATTTACATTTCACTTTGATTTTACAATTTATTGTTTTTGATTTAAGAAAAAATAGGTTTTGATGGGACCCAAAACCCCTTACATCATATTACAAAAGATATTCAAAGATAGCCTCTAAAAGGACATAACAAAAAAGAATAGCTTTGGCAGAAAATATATTTCCAGCAACACCAACAAGCATCCAATGAGAAATAGACAATAAAAACCACAAGAGACATAGAAAAAAATATTAGGGGAGGACGCATAAATAGAGGAAGCATCTAGGCTAACTGTTTCATAAACTGAGCCAGCTGATTTTCAATTATGGTGACTTCTTCAGTCGTGTCCTTCAAAGACTTGGAAGCAGAGGCAACACCCTGACTTATCTTCTTTAGAATGGCATGCGTGCACTTATGAGGGCCACCATTAGCATCAATCTCACTATTCCTTGCACTCACTATCTCTTAACTATACATGGACTTGGACACCCTATTAACATCTTTCACAATCTTTTTCATGTTTTCATTGTCCTTCTTAAGGATGTCAATAAGCTTGTCTTCCATGGCCTTGATCTTACCTGAAATCTCATCCACTTTTCCTTCCATATTTCTCATTTCGTCGATCACCCTATCAAGGTACATGAAGAGACTAGCCATTTTTCCATTAAGACTACAGACCTCATTGTAAACCCTACTATCAAGGTCCAGAGTACAATCATCCTTAGAATTCTCGTTACCTAGAAAGTCTTGTTGAGCCTCCGACTTCAGACTAGGAGGATCATGGATGAGAGGAGAAGACTCCTCCATTTCTCCATCCATTTTGGTCTTAGGACCTGAGTACATAGGTTAATAATGACCTAATTTAGAGGCTGAGCTAAGATTCTCCACAACATTTTGAGTCCTATTATTTCCTCCTCCAGAAGTATTGTCCTTTTTGTCCCTCATGTTCTTTCCTTATTTTTCTCTCTCCACGGCCTCAATCTTATTAGAGGCACAATTAATTTCCCACATTTTCTTCCCAAAGGCCCTTGGGGACTCCACTTCAGCCTCTATTTACATCCCTTTAGTATCCTCCTACACTAGAGTTTCTAGCCGATCTCTATTGTTTCGTGAATCAGACTCACTGCTTTCATCTGTTTCCATCCCCTTTTGGAGATCAAAATTTCTCTATAAAATATGATGGGAATTCAACAAAGATTTCTTCCAAGAAGTGCTAGACTTGTGAGTGGTCTCCTCCCCTTCCTCATTATTTTTTATTTTTCCTTTGATGTCCAAAATAGAGAATTTGGTGTTCCTAGCCTTACAATACTCTGAGATAAGTAAAATAAGGCTTTCATATAGAATAGCATTTCTTTGTTTTTTCCACTCGTCCTCAAAGCTATGCTACAGAGAGTTTAATGGGAAAAAGGGGAAAGACAACCTATGCTTGTGACGTAAGTGGTTTACTAGAACAAAATGTTAACTATGCACTATGTTTTATGTGCCATCAAGCATGAAATACTCCATAATATAGACAAGAACCTTCATCTAGATAGGTTTTACCTGTTCTATTTTAAAGAAATCATCCTCCTTAAATAGAATTTCCTCTTCCTCAGGGGTTTTGGGGAATTATATAACCACTACATCATTTATATTCCTATATTTGTAAAATTCCATGCCCATACTAGGTAATCCAGAAATAGCTGAAATGAGATCAATAGTCAATTCAACTTTAATTCTATACAAGGTGACAGACTCACCACTCCAACCCTTAAATAATTCATCAGTTACCTCTTTATGGTACCCATGAAGGTGCTCTAGGTAGGGGGTCACTTTCCCCTTCATAAGTAGTCACCATACTTCATCTTGTTTCTTTGATTTCTTGAAATAATTTGACTCCTGACACTTGGGGTTGCCTCCCATGGCTTCAACAGAATGATTTTCCTGAGCAGCCACCTTCAAAAAAAGCATAGGGAAGGCCAGTAAGATGACTAAAAATGCCAAGCCATAACCCATAAAGCATTCAGAAAAAAAGGTACTTAAATCTTTTGGCGTAATTTCCCAGATTAATGTCAAGAATTTCCCTTTTTCTAAAATGATTGCTTTTTATTTCCATAGTTAGCCCCTATGTTTTTGATATGACACATAGTCACATCCAAGCTCATTATTCCACTAAGAATACCATCCTATTTGATATTTTTAATTTTTAATTTTTTATCGGTAATAGGCCTAGGCTCTTTATTTTATAAATTAAATGATTACAAATTTGATTTTCTGTTCAAACAGGCACTGGAAGGAAATAACGGAGAAGAAAACCTCCAGTCTAGCCTAGGAACTTGGTCCTATACATTAAAATTTACATGATAAAATGGGCATATCCCAATTTCTTTGATTTTTTATAGATAGTTCCTTTCCCTAATATCTTATAACATTAAAAATTAATTACACTTTCCCGATTATAACATTAAGAATTAATTAACTTTCTTACAATTAGTTTGAAAACAAATTAAAAGGAAAGATGTGCTTTGTTAGGTCCTTGCGCTAACACTTAAACATCGATCGTTCCTTTGTTGATAATAATTTCCTCTTGGAAAATTCCACAAACTATCACGAGCGGCACATAACTTTTCTAAACATAATTATTGTTAGTAGTCTTTGTAATATTTATTCGGAAAGAGGAAAACCAAAAGGAAGTTTGTAATTTCCTTTTCATGTATTTCGTATATTATTTGTTGGTATTTAATATTTAATCATAAATTTATTATTTCCATATTTTCCTTTTGGATCTTAACTTGGTTTAATTCTAAAAATAGTGTTCTCTTATGGTTATTTAAACCTTTTATACAGTATTGGTTTTGTTTCTCGTATCTGACTTCCTATATTGTTTCTTTTGTTTGATTTATTAATTTTTCTTATTAATAAATTGATTTATTTTGACCTTTTCTATCATTTGTGAGAGTTTTAAAAAAGGGGATTAATAAACTATTCATGTTTGAATTTTAGATTATTTTCAATTCTATGTTGATATAGTTCACTGTATGTAAAATGTTGTTTTTAATTATGAGTTTAATGTTTGAATTTCTATTTTAAACTATTCAACAGTATGGAATTTGAATTTTACATAACTATATAAATGAGATATTGGACACAGTTGTCTAGAATAAGAAGATTTACATAATAGTCTTTCAATATGAACATATTTTTTTATATTCGAGTCTTTTTGTACGATACATTTGTATAGTATATGATACTATGATTTAGCAGAGGCGTTAGACACTATCTATGAAGATTAGAAATAGATGTAGTCAGAAGTAGGAACTAACTATACAGAGCATATGCAAAATGAACAGAGGAATAGGAAATTAAACATCAAATAACAAGAGGACTTAAGCCAAAATGTCCCTTAGAGTATCAAAAGAGTGATGGAACCAGACTTGTCTCATTGTACAAAGGGAAATAACTATCTAGAGTGAAAATCATTAAGGAGGATAAACAAAATATAAAGATATTTCCCTTCGGATTACATACTATGAGGATTTATAATGATTATATCCTCATTAGACTCAGAGACTATTTCAAAGTTCTCCTCACCTGGGTTTGGCCTGGATCTTTTGTTGTGCCTCATTTCTATGTGCGAAAAGGGAGTCTAGACCATTTAGAGATTTCAGTCATTAAAATCTATAGGATTAGTGGTGTCTTCTCCCATCGATTGGAATAAATATTCTCTCGAGTTTCTATTATCTTTGATCACATTGTGCCACCTTAGTAAAGAATGGAGGTGCTTCACCATGTTCAGCCACAGTTAGTCGAAAGCCTTCTGGTCATTGATGTAGAGGATAGGGAATTTAGGTACATTGGTAAACTTAAGATTACCTACAAGCCATGACATATAATCCTCAGGGTGAGGAATTTCCAAGCGGTTGTTAATACTTTCCACCATATTATCCAATCCTTTCATCCATGTTTCATCCAATATAGCGAGGCAAAGTGATTTGATAACCCAAAATTTGATGTTGGCTTTCAAAGATACTACATGATAGTACCAATAACATCACCATTTATCCTCCAAATCTTGTTTTAGTCTAAGTCCCTTTCACCTATGATTGTTTTTACCAACAATCATGTGATATCATTTGTCATTTTTAGAATTCTTCCCCATTTCCCAGGTTTAATGTGACCAACGAAGGCCATAGTTTGTTCTTGAGATTGGTGGTATAGAGGGATTGGGGTTTCTGTACTTGGGGGACTTAGGCTAGCTAAGTTGCATTCAAGTAGAGATCAATAGAAGGGAAAAAGGACCCGAATACACATAAGGTCAAATAACAGAATTAAGAAGGCTCTGGTGATTCCATAAGTTTCCCAATAGTATCAGGGAGGTGGCCTTGTAATGATGAAAGGGAAAAATTAAAGAAGGGAGATTGAGATCGAAAGAATGTGGGATAAAATTCTAGAAGATGGTAAAGAAAATGCTTCTTTCAAATTTCAGCAAAGATAATAAGGATAGAGGGATTAGGAAATATAATCTAAATAGCCCTAGTTAGAGAAGATATTCTAACCAAGACCTTACCTTAGACAAGGTCAGCAATTTAGTGATAAAATGGGGGTGGGATTGATATGAGTTATAATAGATAATACAACACAAGGAGTGAAGGAGAGTAATTATACAAGTATTAGGCTTAAAATAGGGGCTAGCAATAAATACTAAACTTCTATTTAAATTAGAGGTTTATTATAACTTGAGATAATATTAATATCTAGATTACACCAGAGCGATATTTAGGTAGGGGTTAACAGATATAAAATTTTCTCCTTCCACTCCTCGATTAGCCAACACATTTTCTTCTCTATTCCCTTCTTTGTAGATATGATCTATCCTTGTTTCTTGGAATTTAACTAAAAATTCTTAAACTCCCTCCAAAGTGAAATTTATGATCCAATTTGGAGTACTTCTCTTCCTTAAAGCGTTGAGTATAATTTGAGAATCTCCTTCGATAATTAGTTTATGAGAACTTGTTTTGAGTTAGAGTTTGAGTCCTTCTTTGAGGGCATCTAATTATGCAGGATTATTAGAGGTTATACCTAAGGGTTTAGAACATTGTATCAACCATGCTCCTATATCATTCTGTATAATGCATCCAAGTCCTACATTTATGGGTTTCCCTCAAGAAGCTCTGTCAAAGTTCAATTTAAGCCAATCTTTAGGGGGAGTTTCCATCTGCACGATGTTATAGCTTTCTTGTTTGCTTTGGGGTGAAGCATCTGTGTGATAATTAGGTGCTGCCACAATTTTCGCATGTCAGCATCCTGGTAAGTGAAGGAATTTTCTTCTTTGGTGATATTTCTTAAGTGGTTGTTGGTAAATTCTAGTATACTAGCTTCCACCTTATTTAGTAATAAGGCAATTTCCATTTTTTCATTAGTGAAGATTATTCTATTTCTCTCTTTCCATATTTCCCATAGAAGAATGGAGGGGGGAAATTTTCCATATCTTACTGTATACTTTATTGTCATTTTGGGGCTAACTTCTCAGAAATTTCCAAAGATTCTCTGCAAAGGCTGATTTCCAATTAAGTTTGTTACATAACCATTTCCAACCATGAGCTATGAAACAACATTCATATAATAAATGATTATTTGTTTGAGAGTTTATTTCATAGAGCTTACATCTAGATGGTCCTTCAAAACTTAATTTAGTGAATCTATCAGTAGTTAAAATTGTCTCTTGCATTGCTGCCCATAGAAAAATACCAGCCTTTGGGAGGCAGGCAGGGTCCCAACATAGATTAAGAGGGATATCCAATTTATCCCATCCTTGGGAATTAGTAATAATATCATATCCTCTCTTGAAATTGTATTTACCATTTTTTGCAGCTCCCCAATTTAGCCTATCATTCCTAGATTTATAGTTTGATTTCCTTTTTTGAATGAAATTTTCAAAAGCCAATTGTTCTTCTTGTGTATGAGTTGTGTCTATAACTTTTTTCCATTCCCAACCTTCCAGTGTCTCTTCTATATAATATCTGACACAAGGGCCCCACATATGTGATAAAATATTTTTGATATTAGCTGGAAGGGAAGCGTTGTCTGATGAGGGGAGACCATCCCATGAATCTTCCCAAAAAAAATAATCCTCCCCATTTCCTATGTCCCATGTGAGGTTTTTTGTATTAGGTTCTTGTTTTGCATCATAAAATTCCAAATTTTAGAGCCTTTGGGCGGGTTTATAATTTGAAAGAGTGTTGTAGGGTGAGGATTGCCCAGGTATTTGTGATATAATATTTTGGCTCATTTACGGTCATTCACTTGATACATTCTCCATATTAATTTGGCTCCTAGAGCCTCATTTTTCTATGACAGATTTTTTATTCCAATGCCTCCAAACTCCTTAGGTTTACATATAGTATCCCATTTAACCAAAGCCATTTTTTTCTTCTTAGTTGTTCCTTGCCAAAATAAATTTCTTAATTTTTGATTTAATATCTTTTTCCATACTTTAGGGAGAGGTAGGCATGTCCTTTGATAAGATGGAATAATTGTTAGGATAGCTTTGATCATAGTGGCTCAGCCTGCCTTATTTAGGAATTTCCCTTTCCAGCTATTTTTTTTTTTTTTATCAATTTTATCTAAAATAGATGTCTAGGTATTATTATCTTTTGATCCTTTTTCAATTTGAATGCCTAGATATTTACAGGGGAATTCCCCTCTTCTATATCCCATAATGTTGCATATACTTACCTCAAGGTCTGGCTCAGTATTAAGGAAGAAAATTTCATATTTTTCTTCATTCATTTCTTTCCCTGTAGCTTCCATATATGTATTAATAATATCCTTAAATTTATATGCTTCTTCCTTAAAAATTTCACCTACTAAAATAGTATCATCAGAAAATTATTGATGTGTAATATTGTCTACATCATCAGTAACTGTAACTCCTTTAATAGTACCTTCAGTTTGGGATAATTTTATTGCCCTACCAAAGGCTTCAGCCATAATTATAAAGAGAAACAGGGATATTGGCGTTGGAAATGAGATAAGTAACTGACAAGGGACGGGTGAATCAGTTACTCCAAAAAAAATCCCTTGTCCCTTAGATGTCTTCACTACTTTAGCACTGTTACTCAGTTAATTAAGATATTCTTTTATAACTCAAGTGTCAAAGTAATCTTTATCTAAGTAATTATACTTTAGAGATTTAAGTGCAAAAAAATAAAGCATGAAAAAAATAACATATATACATATGACACCAAGATTTAACATGGAAACCCAATATGGAAAGAAACACCAATGTAACTAGTTATTGTTTTCCACTCTTTTGAAGTGAGCCCTGTTAGGAGCCAACCCTGTTAAAGGTTACAATAACACACTGTTAGGTGTGACCTTGTTAAAGGATTTAATCACCATGTGAGGAGTGGCCTTGTTAGAGGTCTTTAACACTTTGACATAGAAATGCTACCTTGTGAGAGGATTTACAAAATACTATTAAGTCTACTCTGTTAAGAGATTTTAGATCACTGCTACAATTGTTAAAAATTAACAATGGATTGACCTGTATGTGTAAGCAACTGTCTTTTCTGATTTAGATCTCTATTTTGATTATAAATAGATCATTTCTCATCAGATGTTCTTTTGCAGCTCCAAGTTACCAGTACTCAATCAGAATCTTGTCTGATTTCACCTTCACTTTTCTCTTCTTCTTATCACCTTCCACACATTCAATCCAAACTTGAACTTTCATTTATATGGTAAGGCCTGTCATGTCATCTTGAATAAACTTCTAATGATAAATCACATTTCAGTTGGCTTCATGTAACCAATTAATTATAGAATATAAATTACTGTTAGTCAACTTCCACTGAATGCCCAACCAAGGCTGAAATGTTCGAGTGACTCAGTCAACAATGAACTTCCTTCAATGCCTGACTGAACTCATTCAACACTAAATAACTCATTTTGTTCACCAAGTGTGCTCGGTCTGAATGTAGACATATTTGTAACAATACTATATAGGTGTAAATACATGTGTAACATCAATGAAAATACACAATTGAATAATTGTCTTCAACAATATCCCTCTTTGGCATTCATGGCAACACAACATGATACAATACAAATAATTGTAGAGAAACAAAAAAATTTATTAGTGTCTTTAGCTTCAATCTGATTCTCATCCAAAAACTCCCTCTGACATCAAAGTCTCCCTTTACTGTATAATCTTCTGTGATGAAGCAAACTCTCCCTCTTTTTTCTTATTCTTATGTATTATAGAAAACTCTCCATCTTTGACAACAGATGCCAAAGACATCATCTCCACAAATATCAATAGTGATTACTATTTCACTTTATAATTGTAATGTACTTGAATGTACAAACTCATCTACAATATCCTCTAATGTACCGACATCAACTGATAGATCTTCACTGTCAGTCAGGTTGATGCATCACTAAACTATATTTTAGCGACCTTCAATTAGGGGAAGCACACCTAGATTTCCTCTAAGATACAAGAATGAATTCTTAGGAAAAGGTTTGGTGAATATGTTTTCAACTTGTTCTTTGGTATTCACATATTCCAACCTTACATCTCTATTCTGTACCAATTCCCTCAAGAAATGATACTTTATTGCTATGTGCTTGTTTTTTGTTTGCATCACTGGATTCTTTGAAATGTTAATGGCACTCGTGTTGTCACAGTAGATAATAACTGGCTCTTTTACTTCTTCCTTCATTCCTAATAACAACTGCTTGATCCATATGATGTTTGAACAGTTCACTGTTGCAGAAACATATTATGCCTTTGTTGTAGACTGGTGCTTTTCCTGTCATCTAAACTTCTAGCCCAATCAACATCAGTGAATTCTTTTAAATCAAAGTTTCCACCTTTCTTATACCATAAACCATACTCTTCAGTACCCTTGAGATATCTCAGAATTTTTTTGATTTCCATTAGGTTATTATCTATGGGATTAGCTAAAAATCTTGCAACAATACCATCTACCAATGCAATATCAGGTCGAGTGTGAACAACATATTGAAATTTTCCAATCATGGAGTTGTAGTTGGTCTGATCTACCTCCTTTGAATCATCATTTTTAGACAATTTATGTCTGGTACACATGGGTCTTTCAATAGGTTTGGAATCTTCCATACAAATTTTCTTAAGTATCTCCCTGATATATTTTGATTGACTAATGTAGATACCATCCTTCATTTGATGTACTTGTAATTCAACAAAGAATTTGATCTCACCAAACATAGACATCTCACATTCTTTACTCATAGCTACAGAGAATGATTTGCATAGGTCATCATAACCAGTGAATAATATGTCATCAACAAATATCTCTGCTAGCAGTATTTTGTTCTGTGGTCCTTCTTTGATATACAGGATACTTTTATAATTGGTTCTCTAAAATCCAATTCTTATTAGATAGCTATGTAGTATTTCATACCAGGCTCTGGGTTCTTACTTTAGTCCATACAATTCTTTGTGCAGCTTGCAAACCATATCCCTTTTGTTAGGATCAATAAATCCTTTAGGTTGTTTAATGTAGACTTCTTCTTCTAGGATTCCATTCAGAAATGCATATTTCACATTGATTTGATATACTTTGTATCCTTTATGTGTGGCATATGCCAGAATAATTTTGACTCCTTCAAGTCTTGCAACAGGAGAAAAATTTTCTCCATAGTCAATACCCTCTTCATAAATGAGCGTTGTTATATAATTAAAAACTTAGTATTCAATTAAACCTATTACATTTGTAATGGAGATGAAGGATAAATCAAAGTCTAAAACTATTAAGTACCTTCCCTCATTAATGTTAAAAGACTATCAACCAACATAAAGTATCGATCTCAGGGG
>MU223675.1:778935-804968 GCA_018584345.1 Thuja plicata | reverse complement strand
TTAATATATATTATATAATATTTAATATATAATATATAATCTAATATAATATTTAATATATATAATTCAATATATAATATTTAATATATAATATTCAATATATAATATTTAATATATAATATTCAATATATAATATTTAATATATAATTCAATATGTAATTTAATATATAATATTTAGTATATAATATTTAATATATAATTCAATATATAATAGATATTATATATTATCTAATATATATAATATATAATCTAATATTTCATATCAAAATTCAAAATTCTACCGTCTTTATCGGGTACCTGAAAATATCGGGTACCCGATTAGGTTCGGTATTGCTTTGTGCACCATACCTACCTAGTCAACTCTTCAAATGTCTCAAAAACGTGTTTTTCCCTTGTTTCTCTGAGTTCCAGACTTCGACCATGTAGCTAACGACTTTTTTTTACTCAAATTTGATGAAACGAAAAGGGTATCTTAAGGAGATTATCAACTTTCTATCGATATAATTGCTGTCAAATTTTGAATTTGGTAAGTAATTATTAGTTATTTTTCAATTGAGTTACCTCTAAAGTGCTGATTTATATACTGATTGAAAAATGGCTATAACTTTCAGACGGTATAACATTTTTTAAAATAGAAAAATGTGTCACATTCTATGCTTTGCCTACTATAAGAAAAAAAAATATTTTTTTGAATTTGGTAAAGTTTTCAATGCGTTAAGGTGTTCAGACACGGGTGTTTTTTATTGTAAAAATGTTGTAGCAGATAATTCATAATTAATTTTTTTTTAGCATAAAATTACACAAAAATATGCATCACATTCGGGAAGGAGTCTACTACTTATATATCAAATCTTATAAAAAAATATTATCATTTGATTATGATTAAGGTGGTCAAACATATACCTACTTATTTTTTTCCTGAAATTTTTGTAGTGCTGCATTGAAATCTATACTTTTCACTAATCATATTAACTTTTTTTTAGAAAAAGGCCTAGTAGTTTAGAAACTATATTCAACTTCCTACAGATTCTATTCTTACAACTTTTTGATATTAGGTTGATAGCTAGTTCAAATTTTTACATCAAGTTGACTAACCTTGTTTTTGCTGATTTTTCATTGCCACTTAAGGGCATAGTTTGGCCCCCCATGATCTTGCACATACCCAGTTTTATCCTTTGAGTGAGTTTCTGTAGCCACATCTGAATCTGATCCCATACCATGATCTTTCTTACCATGAGCTTTCTTACCATGACCTTTCTTACCCACTGGTTTTAGGTTTTTTGGTGTTATTTGTTGATTCTACCTTATTATTTCTTAATTTTTTTCCCTGAGTCTCAAGGATTTCCTGTAGCCCAAACTATTAGTGGAAGGATGCAAATCTGGAGATATAGCCAATAGTGTGGATGGAGAAACATGTCTAGTTGTGATGGTTTGGTTCCCTGGAAGCTTATCCGAATTGGATCTAGGAGATAACTCAACCTTTGCAATGACCCATAAATCTCTGATCTTGGTCTGCATAAAGTCATCATCTAGAGAAATCCGCAAAGGCTGAGAAGTATTCACATTAAGGGAATTATCAACAGAAGATTTATTTTCCAAAGGTGAAATTCCATCTGGGGAGGCCACCATTCGATTATGGGAAGTATTGTCCTCA
Organism: Thuja plicata; assembly: GCA_018584345.1. Taxonomy (NCBI): domain Eukaryota; kingdom Viridiplantae; phylum Streptophyta; class Pinopsida; order Cupressales; family Cupressaceae; genus Thuja; species Thuja plicata. The sequence continues at coordinate 803,314 of MU223675.1, read as the reverse complement.
GAGTTAGCCTCCTCTGCCATGACTTGGACAGCCAGCTTAGCTATCATTTCCATTTGAACCTCTCTAAACCAATGAACCAAAAGTTTTTCCACAATTTTCTTATTGAATCTTGGAACAAGATTAGTAAAGTTACATCCCTTAACTGAAGTACTAGAGCTTTTTACTAGTGACAAAAAAATCGTTGGAGCCACAGATTTGCGTAGAGTGGTCACCTCTAGATTCTTCTTAGGAAGAAGACTCAAATTCCTTGCGCCTCATTTATTCACCAAATTTGTAAGCCATTTCAAATTTTGCATTCCTTTCTTATTGCTTTCCTGGCTACAGCTTGATATCAATAGAAGAGTACTTGGCATAACCCACTGATTAGTCCAACTTCTAATTTTCCAATAAAAAACTAGAGAAATAGTTCCAAGATATCCTTATTTGTATCCTCATTAGTAATTATCATAGAAATGCCATGATTGTCCAAATTTCCTACCTCTGGGACTAGTTCCCTAACAACACTATGCTCAACAGGATGATTTTGGCTGCTCCTGAAGTCTCTATCCTGAGTAATGTTCACATATGGGTCTCTATCTAACCTTGCAACCTCCACATTTGTCCTTTGAGCCAAGAAATCCATGAAAAAGGTAATGGTGACTTCCCCTGAGCTAGAAAAGGGATGTCCTTCCTTAATAGCTTTGGTAGATACCTCCATCTGAATCTCTTCCAGGCTTGTATCTGCACACTGATCAATGTCTCCCATTGTAGAATGTCCTTTTTGAGATGGCTTCAGCCTATCCTGGATGCTCTTAATAGGCTTCCACCTATTGTTGTAATTTTTTCTCTAAAAAGGATTGTTATGTCCCATATCAGAGCCCCGGATTTTGTTGTCCCTAAATAGCTATACTATGTCTTATGGATTTCCCAGTGAAGATTGGACGAATCCTTCTTTGGAAATGGAGGTTTGATTGGAATTCCCTTTTTGGAGGTAGGGAAAATTGGAATGAGATTTGGGTTAAAGGGTGTTGGATACAAATGCATTTTGTGACTTCTTGGAGGATTTCTCCACCCCATTTTTCTCCTCCTTGCATTTGCAATTTGAGTTCTGCATTCAAAAATCGGTATATTCTGTGATCCAAAATGTGACCGTTTGAAAATTTCCCAGTTCTGAAAGTGGCCGTTGACCCTTACACTCCTTCTAAATTTTACAAACCCATGATCTTCCCTTATAGGAGGAGGTTCGTGTGCAACATATCCTCTATTGGCTCTATTTCTTATCAGGTGCAGTCAACCCTTCCATTGGAAGGAGCAATTTTCATCATATTCAACATTTCTTTGCATATGCTTACTATCGCGCTCTGTTCTTGAGTTCTTGATGGAGAGTGATTGATTAGCCTCCATAAATTTCATAATATTTCCCAAATGTGTACAACCCCTATCATGTATCTATTATATAGCATAGACAACTTATATTTTTTTCATCCCTTATGATTATATGATTGTATTAAAATAAGTGTTTCAAGAATATATGTAGATGAAAACATCTCAATCATGTTTTCAACTATTAATAATATCTGTGAAAAAAGGTTCGGTATGAAAGCCATGATAGGATTGTTTGTTGGCCTCTAGTTGTTTTCACTTCCTCATTCATCAACTTCAAATCATTTTCAAGTAGAATCATAATAGTGTTCTTTTCAGTCCTTAAAGCATAACCAACAAAATTCAAAGAAACATGGAACCACACATTTCATATACACGCAACCCTAATTTTTCAATTGCACCACCAGTTTTAGGAGAGGGCTTTGTATTAACAATTTTTCAATTCTCTGGTTTTGCTGTGTCTATTCTTGAAGACCCGTTTTTTAACAATACCACAGTCTACAAGACAATGCATCTCCTCTGAAAAGGTCCACAATTGTTAAAAAAACATAATGGGCACAAGCAGGGGCTTTCATTTCGGTAGTGAGATGGGCATGGATGTATATCGAACAGTATAACTTACTTATCATTTACAATGAGTTGTTTATCAATCCTGAATCTTATGGCACTTACTATTCATTTGCGAATCATTAATCCAACAATTTTGTATAACTCTACTTGTAATGTTGCAGTAGAATCCCTGACTCTCTTGAGATAAACAATAAATGGATTTGAATGTTCAGAAATTTGTGAGTTGAACGTTCAGTAGCTCTTTGTGAAGGCCAAATTAGAATACAAGCCATGACTAGCAGGGTTCGGTTTGACATAGTTTGTTGAAATTGGCAGACGGGGATTTGTTCTCTGCATAGGAGAATTAGTTCTTGCTTTAATTATTTTGGTTATTGGATGTTTTATTTTTATTTGTTTGTAGTATAGCAATTCCAGGAGGCCCTCTTATTGGATATCACATATATTTTAGACCACGAGTTTTATCCTTATCAGCCATTTAAATGAACCCCTCCATGTCTTTCCATAAAAAAAAAAGGTGAAGAACAATGACTTTAAAACGTAGATAAATTTGATGTAACCATTTCATATAATGCTACAAAACGCTCACGATCTATTGTAATGAGCATGGTTTAAAAATTATTTAATGATATCTCTTTCTTTCGTATAGCTTTTTCTTCTTCTTCTTTTTTTTAGATAAAGATATGCTAGGTATTTTTACGTATATTTTGCTATATAATCTATATAATTAATTAAAAAAATTCAATGTGATTTATAATTTATATAATTAATTAATTATTTTCAAAGTGATTTATAATTTTTATAATTAATTGAAAAGCATACCTTGATTATATTAAATAATGAGTTGCAATTTTAAAAACATATTTCATAAATAAGTAAAGTTTTGATAAATAAAATTTAAATATATATTGTAATGATGAATTATAAATGTAGTTAAAATTAGTAGTTATCATTTTTGTATATTACATCAAGTCTTTTAATTTCAATTTTACATTTTATAATCTTAATATTCATATATCATTCCTTAATTTTTAAATTTGTTTGTTACTTTTTTTAAATCTTGCTTAAATAATTTTTATTTTTTTTATGAATAGTGCCTTTCCTATTAATTTAATATAAAAGTTACAAATTCACAAAAAATGGGTTCACAAAGCATCTAGCGGGAAACAGAAACTTGAAACTATTCATAAAAAAAACATAAAGCCTTCAGGCTACAAGATCAGTGCCAGCCGAAGGAGGATCTCTGTCATCAGAACCCTAGGGATCCCTGGGATTGACTGGTGGGTTGCAAACCGACCAGCCATCTGCAGCGTCTTCTTTATCTTTTCTTTCTCCTCCGCCTGAGGCAGAGAATTAGCCAGAGCCAGGCAGGGGAAGGACCACTTGGAGGATGTGACCGCAGGCCAAGTAGGGCCACCACGAACATCAGGAGCATCAGGAGGGGCAGACATAACCGGAGCCGAAGACTAGCCAGAGGCACGGTAAGGTGGAGAAGTTGAGCGGTGCAGCCAACCATAATCGCCACCCCTAGGAGAGTGGTGGCGGGGAGCCTGCGACCACGGAGTGCGGGAGCAGCGAGCCGAAGAGCTGTGGCTACAACGGTGACCCATGGGAAGAGAACAATCCTCATAAACCAAAATTAGGAGGGACCCGAGCAGCTGTACAAGTAGCATTTCCCCAATGATTGAGCAACTCCTAAAGGTGGGCCACCTCCAGAGCCACTTTATTAGTTTGCACTTGAATCTGCATCATAACATTGTTACATATACAAGCTATATTATACAAAGCAACATTTATATCAAGAAAGTTGTGAGAAAAATAACAACATTCCTATCTTTCCATAAAGTGAACAAAATATACATCCTGAAAGTATGCCATATCTAGGTAAACTTGGAAGGAAGTCTCAGAGAATCTCCCAGAAGAGTCATATGCCAAGTGAAGGGCTCTGGCCGGAATGGTTTAAAAAAATATGAATCCAAGTTGCCAATACTATTGAACTCTCCTATAGAACCAAAAAATGTGCAAAAAAAGACTTAGGGTTCCCACAAAAGGGACACTGGGAATCTGGAACACCTAGGTGTTTGATCCGAGTGCCCAAGTACCACTTCTAGCCTTTCCAGTAGGGTCAAACAAACTGAACACCCAGCTTATAAAGAAAATGATCTGGAATGGCAGAAACCAACAGATCAAAAGTCTAATGATCTTGAAGAGTGAGACAGAACTGAACATGCATGTCCTCCCAAGAGCAGAGGCTCATAGTGGCCCTGGAAACAAGATCCTTAGGTGTTCTGATGCCACATTTGAAAAGACGCAAAGCACTGGCACCTTGAGTCTTAGCTAGAGGAATACCCTGAATGGAGAACAATGGAGACCACCAAAGGTTCTATTGATTCAAGTAAAGTCCATTACAAAAACCATCCCCATCCCAACGAAGCTAAGGCTTGATTTCTTCCCAGGCCTTCCGTATGCTCTTAATCATAAAGGTGCCCTGAATATGCACAGGCTCCCGCATAATGAGAAGAGTTTGAAGACCAATTCCCTTCCAGGCTGGCTTGTGAATAGGATAGCCTAAAGAAATACAATTCCTAACAAGGGTTTTCCACTCTTCATCGCCTCTGAGAGCATGAATAATCCATTTAGAACAAATAGCGAGCTCAGACAACCCTGGCAAATGGACCTAAAATATATATTATAAAATAATTTATGGAATCTTTCCTAACATGTCACTTCATTAACAGAGAAAATAAAATGAAAATAAAATAAATATTCAAGCTAATTTGAAGGAGGAATATGACTACCTAAGGTTCATAATAAGATGACAATTACAATCTCAAAAATAACATATGTTAGTTATATTGAAACATTTGAACATTCCTTATTTAGGTAGTATTGAATTCTTACTAGACATTTTGTCATTTTTTGAACTCCCTGTTCTGTCGGTCGCCACTGTAGTTAGTCATCGGTGACAACTAACTATTCCATCGACGATACTCTAGTTAGCTTTGTGATCTCCATCCGTCGGGCAACACTATATTTTCTTCCGTCGGGTTACTATGTGCTTTTCTCGTCGAGCAACACTGTGGTTTTTCTTTGTCGAGCAATAAAATACTTCTGATCGTCGGGTATCACTGTGATTGTTCTTCCTTGTTCTATCCGTCGGTGTGCACTCCATGGGTGTTGTTTGTCACTTAATCAATACTTGACTTTTATGCATTGCTGAAAGCATATCCTTTGTTCCTTTGATTCTCTGAAGTCTTTGGCATTGTGTACATGACCGTACAAATGATATCAAGTTGACATCAATGACAATACAATACATTAACTGATTTAATGCCTTGCGTTATCTTCAACTTAACATTGTCAAACATTCAATCGATTACATGTCATCAGGTTATGCCTTTTGGTTTAACTAATGCACCAAGTACTTTTATGAGGTTAATGAATGATGTTCTGAAGAAATTCTTTGGAAAATTTGTGATTGTGTACTTGGATGACATTATGATATTGAGTAAGACTAGAGAACATTATTTTGTGCACATTAGACTGGTATTGCAGAGATTGAAAGAGGAAAAATTGCTGATAAATTTGAAAAAGTGTTCCTTCATAAAATAGGAACTTGTGTATTTAGGATTTATGATATCAGTTGACGGTTTGAAGATGGATCCTGAGAAGTTTAAAGCTATACTTATTTTCCCTACTCTTGAGAATGTCAGTGAGGTAAGATGATTTCATGGATTAGAAATATTTTACCAAAAAAATATCAAAAATTTCATTTCAATTTGCAATGTGATGACTGAGACAATGAGAGGAGATAAAAGAGAATACAAGAGGACACATGGAGTAGATAAAAGTTTTGAGACTTTGAAATAAAAGGTTGTTGAATTTCCTATGTTATCCTTACCTGATTTCAATAAGGCATTCCAAGTTGAATGTGATACAAGTGGTAGTGCAATAGAAGCTATGTTGAGTCAAGAAGGTAAACCTATTGCTTTCTTTAGTGAGAAGTTGAATGATGATAAAAGGAAATATTTTGTGTATTATCCATAATTCTATCCTATTTTTCAAGCCTTGAAGAAGTGGAGACATAATTTAATGTCGATTGAATTTGTGTTGTATAATGATCATAAGGCTTTACGTTAGTTTGGTAGTTACAATAAGCTGAATCAGAGACATTTGAAATGGGTAGAGTATTTGCAGAGTTTCACATTTGTGATAAAGAATAAGAGTGGAGTAACCAACTAAGTTTCTAATGCATTGAGTAGAAGAAGATCTTTGCTGGCTGAAATGAGAATTGAGGTTCTTGGTTTTGATGATATGAAGAATATGTATGAAACTAATCCTCATTTTTCTCAACCATGGAGAATGTGCAGAGCACCTATTCCAGATCAACCAAGTAGGTTTGAAGGCTATTTCATTCAATAATATATGTTGTTCAAATGAATTCAGTTATGTATACCAAGAGGATCAATGAGAACCAATTTCATAAAGGAGAAGCATAGTAGTGGTTTAGCTGGACATTTTGGCATTGATAAGATATTGAGTTTACTTAAGGAAAGGTATTTTTGGCCTCAATTGTATAAGGAATTTCATAAATTTGTCAATATTTATGGAGTTTATCAAGTTGCAAAAGGAGTAAGGCAGAATACTAGATTGTATACACTGATTTCTTCTCTTGAGAAACCTTGGAGTGATATCAGCATGGATTTTTTTTCTTGGCTTACCGAGGAAAGAAAGAGGTAATGATTCCTTTTTTTTGTGGATTGATTTTCAAAGATGACACATATCATACCATGTAGGAAAAATTCAGATGTGGTGCATATAGCCGATCTTTTCTTCAAGGAGATTGTCAGATTGTATGGATTACCAAGGACTATCATCTCTGAAGGAGACAATAGGTTTGTTGGCTATTTTTGGAAGACGCTTTGGGAGAATTTGACACTATGTTAAAGTATAGTTCTACATTTCATCCACATATTGATGGAAAAACAAAGGTTCTAAATAGAAGTTTGGGTAGCTTGTTGATATGCTTACTTGGAGACAAACTTTGTAATTGGTATTGGATGTTAGAAAAAGAAGATTTTGCATATAATAATTTGTTGAGTTCATTTAATTTGTTGAGTTAATGAACTTATTGCATGAGGAAGTGAAACATAAGTTGGAGAAAATTAATCAGAAATACAGGGATAGTGTAGAGAGATAAAGAAGAGATAAGATTGTTGAGATTGATGATGAAGTAATGACTCATTTGAAGAAAGGAAGATTTCCTGTTGGAATATATGGTAAATTGAAGATGAATAAATTTGGTCATTGCAAGATATTGAAGAAGTTTGACAGTGGAAATGATTATGAAGTAGATTTACCTGATGACATGGACATATCAGCTATATTCAATATTTTACATTTATATAAGTAGCATGAACCTGATGAAGAAGTGATGGTTTCAAGTGATTATCCTAAGAAATAGATACAAGAAATTAGGCATATCTTGAGATGAGGAATTGGCAGAAGCACAAGAGAAAAGGATTACATGGAATACTTTGTAAAGTAGAAGAACATACCAATTGAAGGCTCTACATGGATTTCTCAATCGAACTTGGACTTATCTCTGGTTGTACCTCACTTATGAATCAGAGAATTATTTATTTTCAAACCCAGGTGTGTGATGCAGGAACATCTTGGGCTCATGACAATCCCATGTCAACCAAAAAAAATATCTTTTTTTGAGCTCGGTAGCTTGTTGGAGATTTTTGGTAAACCTCTGGATAACTATTATGGATTTCTTAGTTGAAGGATCGGTTTACCGTCGAAGTCGGTTGCTATTCTTGGCTTGGTTTCACTGAATGATCTTATTGGCTCGATGGTTTCCTATTTCCTGTCTCACTGAGAGTGTTTTCTTTTGTTGGATCTTTGGGATGACATGCTCATTTAATTTTGGTCACGGTATTAATGTGGGATCTCTCATTGGCTAACTTGTGTAGCTAAATCTGGGTCATTCTTGTCTCCTATGATAGAACTTTTGGATCATTTTGGCTGACCTTTTTGGTAGCCTCTTGTATAAATGTAATGTTTTGTTCATGGGTTAAGTAAGTATTGATTGGTAGAAGATTAGTAGTCAAATAAACTTGGAGATTGTGGATCTGGCAAGTATGGGGACTATATCTGAATATATTTCAAATGTATTGGTTGTAACTGGGAGGGCCTTATAACCTAACATTTATGAAGTTTGATGAAATAATATAAATTTTATGTATTCTTTCTCTCCTCTATGTTTGAGCTTCCAAGTTCTGATTTTGCAAGTAGGTTTGGTATTTGGGAGCGCCTTTGGCCCTAGGTACTAACACTCCTTGTGTCATTGTGAAAAACAATCTATTCATGTGTTGGGAAGCTCTTGTAATTGAAAGGTAAAATAAAATATCTTTGAGAAGATCATTGACTTAATCTTGGTTAATTAGGAAGCCTACCTATTCAAACCATGTTTAAAAAAACTGAATCTAGGTAGATTGATTGAAGTATTTTGTTGTGAATGCCTTTTTAGAACATTCGACAATATACACTATATGTGTAGATTTTTGAGATTTTGGAAAATATGTGCATTTGTTCTTTCTATTTTTATGATACTTGACCTCAAAAGGAAACACATCCATTCAAAAGATCCAAAATTATTATACTTCATAATTGTTTTCAAAGAGATTGTTTTCAACAGAGATCCTAAAATCTTCTTCATTTCATTTTGGATAAGCTCACATCATATTAAATTGTCTTTACAAGAAGATGAAACCATGTTTAGAGAAGTGATACCTTATCTAGAAAAGACTTCTCATTCTCCCTATCAACCCTTTCAAAAAAATAATCTAGAGGAAGAGATTTAAGAAGTTCCAATGAAAAGTAATTCATGGTATGATGATAATGACACCGGGAACAATAATGATGAAGAGGTAATCAAACTAAAGGTTAATGAGCATGCCAAAAACCTTTATTTGTGAAAATGGTGAAAAAGATCTTAAAAAGAGACAAAGATAGATATTTCCTATCCTTAGCTCAACTAGGGGTTAAACACCCTCATGATTTTGATATATCAAAGTTAACATTAGAGGATGATGAAGACACCTTTTTGAAATATATGAACCAACAAATTCAATCTTTACAATCACAAACTGGAGACCTAAAGGAAGAAAAGGATAAACCTTCCAAAGAATACTCATTAAGATCAATTTGTCCTCTTATATTTAATCATGATTTAAACATTCCTCCCTTTTCTTAAAACAAAGATTCATCTATGCACAAAAATGCTATCTTTGATCAAGGAAAAATTCATGACCATCCTATCTTTGATAAAGAGAATGAAGACGAAGTTACTTCAGATTCAATTGAGAGTCTTCTCTATAAATCTGATGAAAAAATTCAAAATCAACGAGAACCTATTATATCCTAATGTCACTCATCATAAGGAACTCAACATCAATCAAAGGAAGACATTGTTGATATGGAAGAAAGTATCAAATAAGATCCTCATAATCTTGAATCCAACATCTCTTTTGAAAATAAAAAATGAATCTAAATGTCCATTGGATATAAATTTTATTCATTTGGTAAAATGTTATGAATCAGTATTGGAAGAACTTCTTGAGCACATTCTCATCACGTTGCCTCAAGTGATCTCATGTAGAATTACATTTGTGAGTACCTATTGTGTCTATCACCATAATAATGAGCATAAAACTTTAGATTGCATGGAATTGAAACATAAAATCTAAGATCTTATTGATGATGGTATAATTGAAATAGAAAATCCTAATGATATATCTAATGAAAAATGAGGAAACTTTCACCAAATTGAACTTTGACGGAGCTTCCTCCAATGGATCTGCTATGGGTAGAGGTATCTTCCAAGACAAAAATGGTAAAATGATCATTTCTTATGCTATAAATCTTGGATTGGGGCCTAATAACATGGAAAAAATTTCTTCCCTCTTATGGGGCCTAAAGGTGGTGGTTACATTGGGAGTTAAACGACTGGTCATAGAGGGAGACTCCAAAATGATTATTGAAATGGTTAAGGGAAACTTTAAAGCTGGTTGGAAGCTATCTAATCTACTGCAGGACATTTGGTTGTTGATCCCCAGATTTGACGAGTTTGAATTACAACACATTTTCAGGGAGGGAAATGTGGTGGCTGACAAGCTGGTAGCCACGGGGCTTAATCAACAAGGTCTTCGATGATGGAGAAACTTGGGCTCCCTTTCCAAGAAAATTGCCTTGCTTGTCAAAAAAGAAAGCATTTAACCTGTGGAGTAAAAGATCGACTTTGGTTGGATGGGAGAGGCGGCGGACAGGATCACAAGGATTGGGTAAAATTCAAATTTTGAAAAAGTTATGGGAAAGGATTTTAATATTTTTAGAAGTCTGAAAAGATGGTCTCTTAACTCCAATTTAGGAAAAACTACGGGCTTTTTCAAATTTGAATCTCACGTGGAGAAAAAAATGAGGCTGGGTGCACTTGAAAAGACAGATGAGGTTAAGTGGTGCATTAATTATGGGGAAGGCAATCATTATAGGATACATGAAAACTCTGTAATTAATCTGGAAAACCTTGTGACTGATACGTGTCATTTCATCAAAAAGTTGGATTTTATTCCCAACTAGTTTTTTGACTTGTGTATTTCCGCCCACTGGTTCTATGTTGGTAACTTCTGTAGGACTCTAGTTTAGAGACTGCTGGGTAGAGGTATGAAGGGTGGAATGTCAGTGGAGATACAGATTGAGGTTAATCCAAAGTATAGCTCTAATATGGGTGGTGATATGGTGAAGGTGGAACCCCCCAGGATTGAGGCGAGTTTTCTCAAAAACCATTGTGTCGTAACGTATCTGAAGGAGGGTGGGTTTTATCCATTCATGGATGCTATGGGAGGATGTGATGAAATTTTCTCCATGCAGCTGGTTAAAACTTGGACAGAGTGCAAAGTTAGTATAAATAGTATTACCTTCGAGGTAAACGAAGAAGTTATAGCCCAGGATACGAGGCTTTCCACAGAGGGGAAGAAGTGGAAAAAGATTACGAAAAGCTGTGATGACTCTGGAAAGGCGAGATTCTTCAAGAAAATGGAGGTCCTGATTCCTATCAGTGGAGGATTTAAAAGGGAGGAGCTTCCTAGCCCTTGGAATGATGTCTAGCTCATTATTATGAAGTATATTATCCTGGAAGGTTTCTTTGACACATGCTACAACTACCACTTTCCCCTGCTTAATCACTTTAGGTACAATAATACTTAATCTTTCCCCTTTTACCTGCTTCACTCTCTTGAAGCCATGGTTTTGGATGTGAGGGAAAAATTTAAAGCCAGGCTGAACTATTGCATCCTCCATCAAGGGCTTATTCTCCACCTTTTTAATTTTCACCTTGCTCTGTGTCCCCCTAGAATTGTGTCATTACAGGGTATTACCACGCTGACTGTGAAGGTCCCTATTGAGGTGACGAGTGCCCATTCTAACCCCTCATCTTCCTCCAAAGCTGTAGAAAAAGCTAATAAGAAAAATGCGGGGTCCAGGGGGGGCACCCAAATCACTATTGAATCTGAGGAGGACAAGGAAGATAATGATAGCAGAAGGAGGTCCCACAGAATCGCTAACACCTACTTCAAGCAGAAAGTGGTTAGGAAGCATTACATTGAAGAGGAGGAGGAAGAGGAAGAATCGGAGAAGGAGGAGGTTAAAAAGATAAGAACCAGAGAGAACACTAAAAATGGGAAGAAATGTAGGATCAAGGAGAAAGAAAAAGGCAAAGACCCCCAAGATCTTGATGGGGATAAGAAGAGCCATGACTCTCCCCAAATCTCGGCCGGCTTCACTCTGCCCACCATGGACCTCTCCAAGAAGAAGTTGTTTGAAGATAAAACTGAGAACTCACAAAACACATCCCCGTTGTCTACGGACCCCTACGTGATGGCCGAGGAACCCAAGGTGGATGACAAAACCAAAGTTGAGACCCTGGAGGTTAAGGAAATGGTGACCGAGAGTATTCGGAACATGGCAAATGAAATAGACCAAATCTAGAAAGATATTAAAACTCTTCAGAATTCCTCCATGGACTCGGTCTCTAATATGGATCTTAGGGAGGTCAAGGAGGAAATAAAAAATCTAGGTGAAAGCTTCAACAAGGTGGCTGGATTTGCGGTCAAGGTTATGCATTCGATGGCTACGACTCTCCAGCTTCTACAAATGGCGAAGGCATCTACCCAGGGGGAAGAACACAAGGACAAGAAGTTGTTCCAATTCCTTGTGGAGGATTGGCTCAAGATGCTATTGGATAGTGGGGGTAAAAATCCCAATTAACCTTCTCCTTTTTTCCATGCTTTTCTTTGTTGTTGGTTTCCGTTGGTTGGCCAATAAGGGCCTTGTTGTGGTTCTGCTAAACTTCTGCTATGGGTTTAGACTTAATTCCTACTTTACTGTTAAAACTAATTCCTGCTTTTATGTTAATTACTTTTCTACTTACTTTCACAGACTGGTTACCAGCTTCAAGGTGAAGCTGGGGTCTGTTAGGGATTACTTATGCTACTAGTTTAGATTTATTTCCTTCTATACTATTAATCATAATTCCTACTTTACTGTTAACTACTTTGATACTTACAAGTTCACAGACTAGTTACCAGCTTCAAGGTGAAGTTGGGGTCTGTTAGGGAGTGCAGGCTGGTTACTAGCTCCATGGTGGAGTTGGGGCATGTTAGTTTTATTTTTTGGTTTTTGATGCTAAAAAAGGGTATTGGGTGAGGGTGCTTTGACCCCCGTGTTCTGCTAGTTTTCTGCTGGTAGTTTTCACTTCTCATACTAGTTGTGACTGTTTGGGTCAGTCGCCTTGTCTTGGCTTCTTTTTTTAATCAAAAACATGCTCACTAATTTCTTGAGAAAACCCTTTAAACTATAGATATAAACCGGTGAGGCCACAAATGGAAGACCTCATCCCTTTATTAAAAAGTTCAAACCCAAACCCATGAGCACATTGGACCAATGAAAACCCAAGCTCATGATCATAGTAGCCTATTAGGGTTTTGATCATGGGTGGGAACAAGAACAATGCCTCTTAAACAACACACTATGTGGTGAACTCCACACCCACCATTGTGAACTTGGTAACTAAACTATTTTTTATTTAGATAAAATATATCTATCCTAATATAGATTCCTTTATTTCATTATTGATAGTTACTCAATGTATACCAAATGGTGTCATGTTATTCTTTCCTTCTCTCCAAACGATCAAAAGGATTGTCTAGTTTTCGTAATTTTCCCAATTTCAAATCTCATTAATTTTCCAATTCAATATATTTCCCCCTATTTTATATTATTTATTTTAATAATATTGAAAACTCCTCTTAAAATCCAAAGAAGATGACATAGATTATATAGATACCTCCATAGTTTTATTATTTACCCATCATTGGAGGTATAAATGGAAAAAAAACCAAAGAATTCATTTTAGTTTTTTATTATAATCGAGACAACTCTATGGTTTGAAATATTTAGGATAGGGACTAAGAGGGGGGTGAATCAGTACCTCAAAATATTCACACTTTTCCCTATCAATCCCAAACTTAAACTTTTATGATTACCTATACCGATAACTATTTTTCCTTTTACCGATAACTGCTACAATCTTAACTGATAGCTGATAACTTGAAAATTAATAAACATTCAAACAATTAAAACAATATTTTCTATCACATAAAACCCTTGGTAAAAGGGGAAAACTGTGGTGGGGATACAACCCACAACTATTCACTGCAGAAATAAGGTGCACGGTTAAGAGCTTACAAACATGTTATCTTCTGAATGAGTTTACCATATTAAGAGTAATTAATACCCTTTTAGAAGTATTGAAAGTCCTATCAAAGAATACTTTGTCAAGAGATTTTATTCCACTTATATAGTGTTCACCATGTTAAAGGATTTACAATAAGTTCTTGAATATAACTTCTAAGTCTGGCTATAGACTACATGATTAAGGGATTTCACATTCTCGTCGCTAAACTGTTAGGAATAAATCAACATGAAATGTAACCTATGAATTCTTTCTCCTAAATCTTGTCAGATCTTGTTCTTCTCTATTCCTTTCTAAAGTATTTGTCTAACCTATGTCTAACCTAATTAGGGTTTCTCAATGCTTCTGTAGGCAATTTTGATAGTACAATGTCATCCTTGATTCTAGGCTTTTCTTTTTCTTTCGTGAATAAAACTTAAATCGATAATCTTTCTAATAATCATAACCTTTTTATCGATAATTTAATCTTTTATAACAGTACTCTATAATTGATGTTAGTTTCCGACAATGAAATTCTTATCAAAATCAATCATTAGCCTATAGAGGAATTTTTCAAGTAACAATCACCCCCTTTGGCATTGATGGAAAAAACTTTCTATCGTGATTCTTGTTACTGCTCTCCATTTCATTTGTTTCTCCCCCTTTTCATGTACTTTCCAGTCTTCATCATTTCCATCTTTCTTATCACTCTAATTACTTTGATCTTCTTATCATTCTCATCTTCTTATCACTCCCTCTTTGATATAAATGTCAAAGGCGACCAAAAAACTATGACTTATGTGGTATTAGTTGTTTCATGCTCCTTCTGTCTGTACCTTTCCCAAAATTGTATTCCATTGTTCCTGTAGGTGATTGATTGCAATGATATGACTCTTCACATTTATTATTCTATTGGTAATATCTTCTTTATCATTCCTTTCTACTGTTCTTAGCTGGTTAGATGTAGCTTGCATCTATTTCTACATCATATCCATAAGTATACTTATCATATATGATTCCAGAATTGATGTATTATTATCACTAAGTAGCTTCTTTGTGATGTCATTTTCTTTAGTTAATGTCTCCTTTATATCCTCCAATCTCTCTAATAACATTTCTATAACTTTTTAAATATTATTTATGCTTATGTCAGTACATGAGCTATGTTGTATTTTTTTTCTTTAGTTTTTCTTTAAGATTCTGATTATTTCTGAGTGTGTTCACAAATGTTTTTAACTACTTTGTAAGCGATTCATTCTCATCAATATTGATTGTCAGTAATAAGCTTGAAAATGTTTCATCTATTCTCTTTCTCTTCATAATTTTATTCTTTTTTTTTCTCCCTTAACTATTTCTCTATAGCTATCTTTTCTTTGTAGTTCTCCACATATAATAGTCTTTCCTTGTAATGTAGCTTATTTGGATCTTTCTTTAAAATTTCAAAGTCAGGTCTTTCATCTAAATCTTCTATTTCTTCACTTCCTGAATCTTTGTTTCTCTTTTCTTGTGTTGTTGTAATCATAGTCATACTTTGTAAAGTCCTTGCAACTTGTTCTTCCTCAGTTTCTATTATCTTACTGATAGCAGGTGCTATATCGGTAGGATGTGTTTTGTTTTATGTTCTAGTGTATTCATCATCAGATTCATCCTGAATTTTGATAAGTTGATACTCTTATCTTTTGTCAAATCTTATCATGGTGTCTTATCCACTGTGTAGTGATTCAAATGAGTCTTTTTCTTGTAGCTCTTTTCTCCAGTAAAGATCATTTTCCATTTTTGTAATGCTTCTTCTTCTACTTATTTCTGTAATCCTACTAGTAACTTGTTTGTTTATTTATTTTTAAGAAATCTATTTTCATATTTCATCATTAATAAAACAATTTCTTCTAAACTTGTTTCTAGCTTTGTAATGATTAAATTTCTTTATCTTCTTAACTTTTCTTGCTTTGTGGCTTCATTCCATCTTATATTGATTTTGTCTAGTAATTCCTCAGGAATATTCTATCTTAACTCATTTGGAAATCTTTTGAATTTGTGTAATTTAAATACTATTGCATCTTAAACAATTTTCTTATCTTCTTCTGACCATGTCCTGTACTTGATTTTGTGTATGTTTCTAATAATTTCATGCTCTCTTATTCCCTCCACTAAGCCATTAGCTATCCTCTGAATTCTTGATCTTGTTTGTTCAGTTTCAGGTTCATTTTCCTTTCTTTGTTTCATTGTGCTTCCTTTCACTATTGATTGTCCTCTTGCATTCTTCCTTTTCATAGACTGCATTGTTATGGTAAGTTGTCTCTATTTAGCTTTCTTAATCTTGATGTTGTCATATTTGTGAGGTATGGTAGTTCATTTCTATTTTCTCAATGTATTGCTAATCTCTTCATTTAATTTCTTTTCTCCTAAAATTATCCTTTTATAAACTTATTAATAGGTTCCAAACCAATTATCTTCCATAGATCTTTAGGTTGATCTAGTAGTTTTTTGAATAATTTTTTATTAATTCATTCTCCTTTTTTTCATATCCAGTAGGTTGTAGTCATGAAGTTTGTGGTTCCACTGCTTTATTTATACATGACTATATGCTAACCAAAAAACATGTCTTTTGTTAGAATAGCTGAGAGAGTAGGGTGAATTAATTAGCTCCCAATTATCCTACAGTCCCAAATTCCTCCAGATGTATAAAAAAAAATTTCAAACATATAATTCAAGTTGGTGAAATGTATACTGTAATCTCAAACTTTAGTCATATAGTGTGTACCGAGTATCAATAAATTAATTTCGTGATTACCAATCAATGTAGATAAAGTAATGTGTAAAGAAAAATAACAATCCACAATAATCATACACATTGACACATTGATTTTTAACATGAAAACTCTACTAAGAGAAAAACCACCTACGACCGGTAACCCAAAATATTTCACCCTTCTGAAGTGAGCTCAGTGAAGAGCCAACCCTGTTAAAGGTTACACTGCACACTATTAAATGTGACCTAGTTAGAGGATTTAAAACTAATAGTTCTCTCTTGACCATGATTTCACTATGGGGTCACACTCAACATTCATTAGAATGTCATAATAAAGAATTTCACATCCTACTTGGTTAAGAGATTTATGTGTAACAATGGTTAAACTAATACAGTAATGTTCTGATTCAAATACAACTTTGTTTTGCAGATTTTCAGATATATGCTAAGTACATAATACCTCTGATCAATTTTTCACTTAAGTTCATCTGATTCTTCATACTATGTTCTTCTTGGTAATGCTCTTTCCTCTATCACTCGGTAATGTCTGCAAAAAATACTCGGTTATGTCTTTAACCAGTTTGATCAGTCATGCATAAACTTTGCATATGCACATCGGGTGTGATTCAAAATGAAGCTCTTGTCTCTTATATAGACATCATAACTCATTGAATTTTCATCCTTTAGATTTTTCCACTTAATCTCCATCATTGATTTTTTCTCTTAAACTTTCCTTGACAGTTGTGTTAAAAATACATTTCAATCTTCATCATCTGATCTTCCTTGAATTTTTATAACCATTTGATCACATTAAAAAAAACCTTATCTTTTACCTCGGAATCATCAATTTCTAGCTTAGCATTCTAGTCACCCTTAGTTTGAATAAATTGATCAATCAATACCATGTTGTGTCGGTGAACACTAGTTTGATTATCCCTGTGCTCGGCATACACTATGTTTTACTCGGTGTTCACCATCTCTCGATGTATACAAAACTCCTTATTTGTGGGCCACATAAACTTTGTTTGTTTTAGCTTTCAATCCATAATAGATGTTTTTTACCATTATGATACTCAAATAAGTTGACATCAATGACAATACATTAACTAATAATGTTTATCATCATATCTGTAACTTAACTGACTATCAACAAATGACTTCAAACATACAATCAGTTGTAGTTAATCAATCTCTCCCTTTTCCATTGATGGAAACACAATATGAAATAGGCATTATGAAAATGTCATAGAAATACAAAACTTCTATTCTACAACTGCAACAATTTTGTAGCTCTCCCTAGATTGAATATATAAAATGTGTCGGTATTAAAAATTTACCATGCAGACTATCCCTGTAGATTTGACTCTTTTGTTCTTGAGCTCTTTGTAGATAAATATGTCATTTCTCCCTTTAATCATTCTCTTCTTCCTTTGATGGATAGATATTTCATTGAATCTCTCTCCCTTTATATATTTCATTGAATCTTGAGCTCCCTTTGACATCAATGCCAAAAAGGAATATACAACACTTCAGTAGCCAAAAATATCTCTGGTGTTTGGTGTAGTAAGTACCTTGCATTGTACTTATTATTTTATGTCAGTCCAATTCAGTTTTGCATCAACATGATTGATATTCTTATTTCATGTGGGTTGATGCAACCTCCTAGTCAAATTAGTGACCAATAGAAAGGGGAAAAACCCGTATTCTACATCTCAAGTAATCAAATGTATCCTTTGGTAAGGGTTTAGTGAATATGTCTACAAGTTGTTCTTTTGATTGTACATATTCCAGTATCACTTTTTTATCTTGTACTTGTTCCCTCAAGTAGTGATATTTGATAGATATATGCTTTGTTTTTGCATGCATCACAGGGTTCTTTGAAATATTTATTGTACTAGTATTATCACAATATATTATCACTGGGTCAGTGATCTCTTCATTCATGCCTTTCAAAATTTATTTTATCAATGCAATATTTGAACAATTTGCAGCAACATCAACATATTGTTCTTGTGCAGTTGACTAAGATATGCATCCTTTCGTTTTACTTATCCAAGAAACTAATCTGTCTCCTATAAAGAATGCTCCAATAGTAGTGTTCTTTCTATCATCAATTTTCCCAGCCCATTCAACATCCGTATAAACTTTGAGTTCAAATCTTCCATCTCTCCTGTACCATAATGCATAGTCTTTAGTGTTCTTTAGATATCTAAAAATTCATTTTACAACAGTCATATGTGATTCTCTGAGGTTATCCAAAAATATTGCAACAATTACAACTATGTGTGTTATGTCTGGTCTTGTGTGAACAACATACAAAGTCTGATTTACCTCATGTGTCTTATCTTCTTTTGTCAATTTTCATCCTATCACCATAGGTGTTCGAACAGGTTTTGATTCCTCCATTTTGAATGTTTTTGGTACTTCCTTGATGTATTTTTATTGAGTAGTATAGATACCTGTAGTTTTTTGTAAGATTTGAAAACCAAGAAATTTTTTTATCACTCCAAACATTGACATTTCAAATTCTTTCCTCATTTCATTTCCAAATGATGTGCATAGATTATCATTACCTCCAAACATAATATCATCAAACAAAATTTTAGCAATAAGGGTTTTATCATCATTTCCTCCTTTAAAATAAAAAAATTTTGTTATCACTTTTTCTAATAAATCCAATACTTATAAGTTAGGTGTGTATTCTTTCATACCATGCTCTCGATGCCTGCTTTAAATCATATAAATATTTTTGTAACTTACATACCATGTTTGTCCGATCAGGATCAACAAACACTTCAATTTGTTCAATGTATACCTCTTCTTCCAGTATTCCATTAAAAAATGCAAACTTAATATCCATCTGATATACTTTGAATCCTTTATATGATACATATGCAAAACATGTTTTAACTCCTTCTAGTCTAGCAACAAGTGAAAAAGTTTCTCCATAGTCAATATCTTCTTCTTGTGCACACACTTTGCATACTAATATTTATTTATTTCTATTTACATCTCCATTATCATTCAATTTGTTTCTAAAAATCCATTTGGTGCCAATGACATTCTTATCACTCGGTCTGGGTACTAATGTCCATGTATTTTTTTTTGTATTTTCTCAATTTCTCCATTCATTGCAGTGATCTATTCTTCATTTTCTAATGCATCTCTAACATTATTAGGCTCAAATTCACAAATCAAACAAGTATTGTCTTTCAACTTATTCGAGTCATCATGCTAGCTCTTTTATCTCCAATAATCTAATTCTATGGATGATGTCTCTGCACATATTTTGAAATTTTAGGTTCAAGTATTTGTTCTTCATTTTCTACTCTTGTAGGTTCATTGTGTTCTGGTTCATGATCTTTAGTTTTAGCATTGTCCTGATTCTTAGTCTGTGCTTCCTGTTATCCAGTAACATTACCCTCTTGCACGGTAACATTAGGCCTCTATGTTGGTAAAGTATCAGGTTCTTCCATGTAGAAAAATCTACTATAATCTTCAAGTTCTTTCATGATGTCCTCATCATGCTTCTTAGCAAATTCATCAACTTTCACATTTGCACTTTGAATGATTTTGTTAGAAATCTTGTTCAAACATTTATAAGTGTTACTCTTAGTATAATATCCAAGAAATATTCCTTCATCTCTCTTTGAATCAATCTTACCATTTTCATCATCTTTCAGAATATAACAATGACTTACAAATATTCTAAACTAGCTCACATTAGGTGTATAGCTATACCATAGTTCATAAGGTGTCTTATTTGTATCTTTCTTCAATTGTACTCAGTTCAGTGTATATATAGTAGCACTAATAGCTTCTCTTCTATATGTCTGTGCAACATTATTTTCAATCATCAGTGTTCTAGCACAATCCACAATTGATCTATTTCTTCTTTCAGTAATTTCATTCTACTGTGATGTCCTTGGTACAGAAACTTTTCTTTTGATTCCATACTCATTAAAAAAGTTAGTGAACTCATCAAAAATAAATTCACCTCCTCTATCAGATCTTAAACACTTTAGTTCTCTTCCAGTTTATTTTTCACTTTATCTTTGTACCATTTAAACATCTTAAATGTTGTAGATTTTTCTTTTAGGAACATGACATTCATCATTCTAGAGTATTCATCAACAAATATAATAAAGTATTTGTCCCCATAATAGCTTTTTTTTCTCATTGGTCCACATAGGTCTGTATGAACTAACTCTAAAATATCATTAGATTAAAAATTCTTGCTCTTAAACTAGATTTTGACATCTTTCCCATTTGACAATTCTTACACATTACAAGGTCTAGTTTAGATAAGCTCGGTAAGCCTCTAACTTTTCTTTTCTTACTAATCTTAACCATGTTGTCAAAATTTACATGATAAAGCATTTTATGCCATAACCATATATCTTCATTATTTTCCAATAAGCAATTACATTTAGCAGTGTCAAGATAGAAAGTTTATCTTTTTATTGTTCACCAGTACCGATCAACTGTCCAGTTCCATCATATATTCTAGCTTTTCTATTCTCAAAATCAACATGGTGACCTTTGTTATTCAACTGTGAAACACTCAATAGATTATAATTAAGTCCTTTCACCCAATATGCATTCTTAAATTTGATTTCATTGTTCAAAATAATAGTACCTTTTCCTTTCACTTGACAAGGTGTATCATTTCCCGTTCCAACAGATCCACCATCATAATGTTAGAGAAATTCAAATTTTTCTTTATCTCCAGTCATGTGATGTGTACAACCACTATCAATAACCCAAATGTCATGCTTTTACTAACTCTACAAATAAGTGTTCTATCAACATACCTCTCATCTTCTTCGGAATCTTCTTTCAAAGCTACAAATATTATCTCAATATCTTCATCACTTTGAGAACCACTATCATTATCTTAATATTTTGTAATTTAACAAGCCTTCTTTCCTTTTTCTTTGTAATCTTAGTTATTCTTACTATCATACCATCAGTTTCTTCTATAATCTCTGGCATCTTTTCTATCATTAGATCTATCATTTCATTCATCATTGTTTTTGTTAGGGCCTCTTGTAACAAAATGGCCAATCTCTTTACAGTTAAAACATATCAAAGGTAGTTTACCTTTATATCTTCATTTAACTTTGTGCAATCTTCTAACCATTAATCCTTCAAGTTCATCAAGTTCCATATCATCACTGTCACGATCACTATTATTTCTAATCATGTGTTTGCTACCAGATTTACCAACTTTCAAAGTAGACATAAATGCAGATTCCATAGTAGGCACAACACTATTGTCAAAGTTATATAGCTCAAAATAAATCAATCTTCCAACAAGACTATCAACAGTAATATTATTTCCAGGTGCTCCTCTCATTTTCATGTATTGCAAAGACTCTTATAGAATAAATAAGAAATAAATTTCTAATAATATTACTCACAATAGTATCTTCATTAGTAGTTCCACCTTCTCCACGAATAGAATTTACAACCTCCTTGAGTCGGTTACTATATTGTGTTATGTTCTCACCTTCTTTCATTATCATGTTAACAAATGTTCCTTGGAGACTTTCAGCTTTAGCTCTCAGTACATTTTCATCTCCTCCTTACACTAGTGTAATCTTGTCCTACATCTTCTTGGCTGATGTACACGTCTTGATATCTTCAAATTCTTTATCAGTAAGTTAAGAAGCAATATTTACCATTATAATGTTATATTCATGTTTCTCTTTCATCTGATTAATACTCAAGGGTCCAGTCGGTAGAATGAATTCAGTGTCCAGGTATATTGCAATGTCATCTCCAATCCCTGATAGGTATAGTCTCATTCTACTTTTCCATGTTGAGAAGTTCTCATTGTTCAACTTTGGTGCATCTCTCTTATACATCTTGATCTTTAGCTTAAGTCCTTCAAAACTTTCCTTCTAAGTATTAAACGCTCTGATACCAATTGTTAGAATAACTGAGAGGGAGGGTGAATTCATTAGCTCCCAATTATCCTACTATCCCAAATTCCTCCATATGTATATAAAAAAAATTTCAAACATATAATTTAACTCGGTTTCAAATGTATACTGTAATCTCAAACTGTAGTCATATAGTGTTTATAGAGTATCATTAAATTAATATTATGATTAACGATCAATGTAGATAAAGTAATGTGTAAAGAAAAATAAAAATCCACAACAATCATACACATTGACACATTGATTTTTAACGTGGAAACCCTGCTAAGGGAAAAAAACACCTGGGACCTGTAACCCAAAATATTTCAAACTTCTGAAGTGAGCTTGGTGAAGAGCCAACCATGTTAAAGGTTACAATGTACACTATTAAATGTTACATGGTTAGAGGATTTAAATCTAACAATTCTCTCTTTACCATGCATTCACTATGGGGTTAACAAGAAAACACTCAACATTCATTTGAATGTCATAACAAAGACTTTCACGTCCTACTCGGTTAAGACATTTATCTGTAACAATGGTTAAATTGATATAGTAATGATCTGATTCAAATACAACTCTTTTAGCAGATTTTCAGATCTATGCTAAGTACATAATACCTGGGTGCCAGCAAGAAGTTGAGTCCACTTTATGGCCAAAAAGTGGAACTATTTTTCCTATTTTTTCAAATTTGTTCCATTTGACCTAAAGATTTGAGGCACTTAGAAATGAAATCTTCCAAAAAGTTACTAATATAAAATTTTAGGATTCAAAGTCTAGTGTCAAAATATGTGATTTTTTTAAATACCCAGATGATAAATTTCAAAGGGGATTACTAAAACCCTCATTTTAAAAGTCACTCTTTCAGGACTATACCATGCATGTGTACGACAAGCGAAATCTGACTCAAATGACACTATTTATCTAAACCCTTTTGGGAAATGGTAAGTAACATAATTAATATTGATTAGAATATTTTTCCATATTTTTTTGTTAAATATTTTTTTTTATTAATTATATATTGGGCTCAATCGTTGTTTATAAAATCTCTTGTGCATGGAAAGCATAATTTGCCCTAAACGTTTGATTTTTAAATAATTTTTTTTTAAGTGTGTAGAATTATGTGTAGTTTGATGTCATATAATTTATTTTTCAATAAAAATTTTAAAAAAAAAGTTATTAAAATTATAAAAAATCTTGTATTCTCTTTCCTATAGGCATGTTTTAGTATAAAATGATTGAAAATAGAAATATTAATCAAATTTAAAAAAAAAATTACATATTATGAATCTTCATTGTCTAATCTAAAATGGGGTTTTTTTTTCGTCAAAAAATTCCTCAGAAAACCCAATCCGATCTGTGGCCAAAGTGAGTTTCGTGTGTGCATATGGACATGGCCTTCAACATTCAAGTCAAACCAGATCCAAAGCAAAGGGTCGGTTGACCAAGCCTTTCCCAAGGCTAAACCCGAACCACTTTTGGCGGGCAAAATTTCAATTTTATAAAACGGGGTGGCGTTTTTAAATGGGCTGACATTTCAAAAATAAAATGTCACCCTGTTTAATAACGTCACCCCATTTCATTTGGTAGCCATTGGAAATTGGTTTAAACCAAAACGGGGTGACGTTATGAAATGGGGTGATGTTTCATTTTTGAAATGTCACCCCATTTCATAATGTCACCCCATTTCATATTTGACCATTTTTTTTAAATCTTCTATGTTTTTTTATTGCATCAGCATTCTTGTACTCAAAGTACGGTCGACAAAAATCAAATTTGCAAAATTTAGACAACTTTTGCATTGTTTATTGACTATTTTAATTCTCCATTTTAAGGCATCAATCATTGGGAGCATATAGAACAATTTTTTGCAGGTTTAAACTATTGAAGACACTTGTGTGATTGATTTAAATTATTAATCATGGGATGTAAACAACGTCAAAAGAAGAAACAAAGGAGGGTTATGACTGATGAGGAAAT